>JAQBSW010000417.1:0-207248 GCA_029291075.1 Eudiplozoon nipponicum
GCAGCCGACATTTCCAGTTAAGTTCAATGTATGCAAGACTGCTGGATGTGAGAGCCGCATATCTAAATTTGATTTCCATGTATATTCAATGCGGTTTGATCCTCGCTAGTCGGTTTGCCGTCGTACTCTGATGATGATCAAGGAAGGTCGAAACGCGTCAGTTCGTTGCGACTGGCGGTAGGTTTATGATGTTCGATGACTGGTTAAATACAATGGGATTGGTGTTTACTTGAAGCTCGCAAACTTGATTTAAATAAATCATTAACAGTGGCAGAAATTGTAGAATAAAATGAGCGATCGACCCTTCAATCTACTCATACCGCGCTGTAAACAGAAGAACGAATAAAACTAAGGGTAAATTTCTGTACGCAAAACAACAGTGGAAGAATAAATTCGTAAATGACATAGTTGAAAATGCGAAAGCCTGTTGAAAACTCAGTTAATAAATATTGAAATAACAAACTCTTGAACAACGTTTCGCGCACACATTCATGCAAACATACACTTAAGCACACACACACACACTCATAAATCAACACGGAATTAACCACCAACCTTCGGACGGCTGTTGCGAGGAAGTAGACTACGAACTTAATCATATGAAAGCCCAGAACGGATACAACTTAGAAGTAGCTAAGTATTCTAGAAATAAACCAGCTGTTATATGCAATAAAAATACACTAAATTATTAAATAAATTTTATATTTCTATAAAAATGTTTCTGATAAAGTATAAGGGCGGAATGATATTAAATGTATGCCGCCCTTATAAGCCAAATATGTTATAGGATAGGAATTGCACCTCGTCAATTAGACCGCTTTCGTCCTTATAGCGTATGCACTAAGTAGGTTCTAGATTTGCCGCAGCCAGAAATTGAACGAGGATGTGTTTTGTAATTGTGTATTAAGTGCTGCACACATAGTAACAAATCTGTTTAAACAGGACCAGACGGAAAAATTGATTCTGCATGGCTGAAAGCTATATTCTCATGTACAAATGCGGTTCACACTTACTGGCGACTCATCAGTAGGAGCCAGAGAAACGCCCTAAACCAATTAATTATAGGGTCAAGAGTTGTGGGAAATTTGGTTGGCCGAATCTCGTATGCAATTGACTATTAGGTGGTGCGCACCTGGTAACAAATTAGCTAAAATGGGACCAGAAGAATAAACCAAAGTCAGCATGAATGAGAGGTATAATCTCAAGTGCAGGGTGTATCTGTTTCTCAAAATTGACAATCATGCATTACAACGTCACTTTCGTGTACTGCAACCTAATTTCACCTTTGCTTAAATCTAATATTGTGCGTAATTTTCTGTGTATAGTGTCCTGACGATGATGCTGGAAACAACGCGCTGAAACGTCGCCAGTAAAAAAAGATTGTACAGCATCGCATCTCCAATAGTTAGTATGAACGATGTTGATGCTTTCCGAAGAAAGGCACGAATACGCACCCAGCCTGATCGAAGACAAAACAGATGCGTACTCGGAAATGCGAATTGGATATACGTTAAGAAAAGCCTGAGCATTGGAAGCAAGTTGGAAAATTAAAGAAAATTTCGCGCAGCATAGAGTTTGAGTTATGTACCTCTGAATAAATCCGAAATGGAGATGATTTCAGCCTGCAGTAGAGTTTACAAAATTACGAAATTCTAGTCTTATGGATGAGAATTAATAGCCAATTTTTGTGTATATCATATTTTGGTCTCCAGTCATAAATTAAAATACAATTTTGATGCAAACTTCCCTGTTGGTCATGCAACACCAATAATTCACAAAACAATAAGTTCCATTCTGAAATTAACTTCCAAAATTGTTACATAAAATTCCTATTTAAACTATTGGAATTGCTGTTTTTGAACAGTTAAGATTGTCAAATTGTTGTAAAGCTTACAATTATAAATGCATGTGCATTTGGCATTTGCGATCATGAACGTAACTGATCAATAGAATCAACCAACAGCTACTCCAAAATGTGAATCAGAAAGCGGTATAAAAATTAGGTTAATCAGCGAAATCTCAATTTTTTTAAACAGTGAACACATTAAGCAAAATTTGATTTTTTTTTCTTTTTCTAAAGTTATCAATTACGGAAATATTACGCCACATATATGAAACAATGTGAATAAACTACAAGAACGCATAAAGGGCTTTCAAATTACAACCAAAACTAAACTGTTTGCGAGTGGACACGAATAAGTGAAAACCAAAACGTATATTCAAAACGCATGTCAAAGCAAGTTTTGCACAGTTTTCACGTCACGAAATACTGGCAAGAGAAATGGCTGACTAGTCGTCCTATTGAATGAAATAACTGGAAGAAACCTTACGTATAACAAAGCGAGGAATCTCTACCGCCATAGCTCCAGCCGAAAAGAATGCCAACGCAGCAGAATTTGTTTTCCTTCTACACGACCAAGTTAAAGCATTTGATTGAGAAACAGACAAACAAAATTTCCCACTAAAATGGGGCATGAGCCCAGTTAGGGATTTGTTGCATAAGAATCCAGTTACTTCCCTTCGAAAAACGAAACAGAAAAAAATCATTTGATAAAATACGTCCTCGCTCACACTCAACACAAGCCGCGCTAATAGCTTCGCGTATATAATAAAGCCTCAATGAATTTGTATTCTTTCAGATAGAAAACCATTTATTATCTATCTGGACCTAAATAATTTGGGCTTTCTATAAGAATCTTCGTTGCGGTCGGAAAAAACACAACCAGACTGATTTCCATCTATTTACAATGTCTGCTTTCTTTTAAATTCAGGTAAAATTTTATATATATATATATATATATATATTTATATTTATAATAAGGAAGAAATATACTATACTATATAAATATACTGTGTAACATTAAAAGGCATGGACATTATAAAGAATATATATATATATATATATATATATATATATATTCTTTTGGAATATGAGCTTTAATAAAATTCATTGTGCCCTTTCCAAGTGCAAAAATAAAAAGAAATTTTATCAGATACAATAAATGTTTCTTTCTAATTTTCTTCTCATGTATCTACAAATGAACATTTCTTTATAAATTGAAAAGAAAAAATAAGACAGAAATAAGGAAACTCGGAAAGAGTGTGAAATAAGGTAACAACCAATCAATTGCATGCGGTACCTCCAATTCAAGCTCAATTCTTGAACATGCATCTTATGCTTGTGTCAGACCATCTGCAATTTGTACGCATATGATTGGTTGTTCCCATGATTCATAATTCTATCTTTTTTGGCCTTGCAATATATATAAATATATAAATATATATATATATATATATATATATATATATAAATATATATATATATATAAAGTATTCATGAGAAGCAATTCGATGTATCTAATAAAATTCATTTTCTTTTTTGCACATAGGAATGGAAATACTATGAGTCAATTGATTATTAAATGATTCTGTTTCTAATAAATAGTCTCTGTAATACACTAAAGTAATGGACATTATAAGGCTTTTATATATATATATATATATATATATATATATATATATATATAATTTTGATGGTACATTTCAATGATAGTGAATAGAATATTAACATGAAAAAAGTGAAATTTACCCGAATATTTATTGGGAAAGAATCAGAAAAACAAATTCTAGATTATACCCTAGCGCTCAACTGTACAATCAGACTATTGGATACCAGATTTTGCAATTAGTGTTAACCACTTTTTAATCTTAGTTAGCAAAATTTAAAGAAATATAAAATTTAGTTTAAAGCACTAATACATCTTTGGATATGGGCGATCAGTCTTTCCTACAATTGATTTTTATAATTGACTTGATTATCTTACTTCTTTCAAAACCCACGAGCCTTAACACGGTTAAAATTTTAACTAAAGATTAAATTTCATTGATGCAAAAATTGTCAACCCCCGCACATTTTGGAAGATGTTTTCGGAGTGAAAACGGTAACTTTAAAAAAATTCTTTCGCGTCGAAAAAGATTTCTAGGAAACAAAAAAAATTTTTTTCTTTTTATTATATTCAATGCATGACATTTTGTTCAGCTATTTCGACCGAACACAATCCGCGCGCTTTTATCTAAAATAAGCCAATTCTTGTACAACTCATATACCCAGTGTCAGTTTTCACTGAGAAATGATCTCATAACATAATAAATTATGCAAAAAAAGAGATGGGTATTACCCAAATGTAAATATATATTCAAATAATATAAAAACAAATATGTATATTACTATATTGAAACACCTGACCCATTAATTAATAACATTTGTCAGTTTAAACAAAGAATCGTAAAGTGTAGAAAAGACAATTCATCCAGTAGACCGGTTTCGTCCTTTTTGGGAACTCATCACGTACTGGATTCAAAATTAAACCTAACTAAGAAACGCTTTTCTAACATACAATAATCTTTACAACGAAGAATTGCTAAATGAATCCAACCAATATATTTTCAAACCTACAAATCTTGGTTACAAAATTTTCATTGTCCTTGAAATGATGGGCAGCTGTTTATACGCTCCCAACGCAGAAAAATTACCAAATTCAGTTAATTCTTTAAAAGTAGCAGCTACCAGTAGAATGTTACTGTTTTTTAAACGCAACTTTTATAAATATCACACGTAATTAATAAATAGAGACTTGTTATATGAAAGTGCTTCGCTTTTATCCTAATTTTTAATTTAATATTAAATTACTTCCAACATTCTGTTCTTTCCACAACTCTACTACATAAACTGTACCATTTTCTGTATTCGCTAAACTATAGACATAATTTAGAGTCGATTTCATAGCGAGGTTGTATTTTTACTCATATCCTTGATAATTTAAATTATAACAAATACGTTTTTTGCATTCTAATTCTGATTTTCAAACAGTTTAAGTTGTTTAAACGGGCAGGCTGGCTCAGTGGTTAAAGCACCAGATTCCAAAGTAGACGTGCCCAGATTCGAGCCCTGTTCACGAAAAATGCTGACTAGTACATCACGAGTTCCTAAAAGGGACGAAACCGGTCTACTGGATGAATTGCCTTTTCTACACCATACAATTCTTAGTGTTTACTGGCAAATATATGTACTTAATGGGTCAGGTGTTTATATCAAGTTCGCAACCTTGATTAAGGTTAAGTTAAAGTTGGTTGATCTGCAAATTCTTCACCCCAGCTAAAAATAAATGTCCAGCTTCCCATGACCCTTTTAATGGCAGTCATTTAAATTTAATTAGACGCAAAAGATATGTCTGTATTTAACAAAAAACGATAAAATACACGGAAATCGGTAATTTAGCCCATTTGCCAAGTCCACTCATCCGAAAGTCAGTACTAAACAAGAAGTTTACTGATTGGGATTTTTTACAATAAACGCGCCTGTTCAATATTTGGGTGTGGTCTAGACTTGCTAAGTCAGTGAAATTTCGTTGGAAAGTAGCTTAAGCAAGTACAAAAGTAAGTAAATATTTAAAAGCAATGCATTCTGTCGTGCACAAATATAAATGCATACTCAAACACTCAAATGTACACACTTACAGACACCCTTATGCATATATATATATATATATATATATATATATATATATATATATATATATATATATATGTGTGTGTGTATATCCTAAATTCGCTATGAAAATACTTACAAAACTTGCGCATAATACTAAATGGATATCGTTTTTTAATTTGACTTTCAAATTATTATATTTTGAACAAAAATCAATTAAATGTATTTTCACGGCACTTCGGTTAGAATCCATCGTCGATGAAAGGTAAAATTTTAAAGGAATTTACTCGTAATCTGGCCTTCAAATGTTCATCAATTAAATTAATTGATCAGAC
Organism: Eudiplozoon nipponicum; assembly: GCA_029291075.1. Taxonomy (NCBI): domain Eukaryota; kingdom Metazoa; phylum Platyhelminthes; class Monogenea; order Mazocraeidea; family Diplozoidae; genus Eudiplozoon; species Eudiplozoon nipponicum. Next base: position 5,824 of record JAQBSW010000417.1, read on the forward strand.
TGCACCAGTTCAATCAAATTTATCTTATTCTTAGCTTGAATTTGACTGTCATCATCGATAGCTGTTCTATGGAGAAGAAATGAAGAAAACCTGAGGATAAACGCCTGAATGTCATTGGAACTTGTTCGCGAATTTGTAAACTGGCTCACCAAACAACTTTTCGAATACAAATTTCAGGGGACATCTTCAGAGACATGATAACCTATCTGTACAGTAATTGATAACAACCTATTCCATATAAATTCTTCTAAAATGCGACTTCAAAGCTAACTCGCTATACAATTTATATATATATATATATATATATATATATATATATATATATATATATATATATATATATATATACCGAGTCTGTATAGGGTACCAACACAATGTCTATTGTGTAAGTACCCGACTCCAACATTAAGGTACCTAAAGGAACATGGTACTATCACTATGATTTCCGAGTCGGTACATGATATCAACTTGATGAATTTAATTATATGCGTAAGTTCAAAAAAACTGAGAATTACTACTAATATTAAACACCTGGTACTCCAGTGGGTATATTAGCTAAAATTAGTATACATGCTATTCACTATACTGTAGACAATGTGAATGTTATGTGTCTGACATTAAGATGAGCTCACATTGTTTACATTTATTAATGTAAGAAGAATTATTTATGGTTGATGCAAGTATATATATGCATATATATATGAGATGTGTACTCTCTCTCTCTCTCTGTTATATGTATATATATATATATATATATATATATATATATATATAGGTTTACTATTATCTTACACTTCGTTCTTGCTAGTAATCTCTCTATCTCTACATGTAATCTTATCTCAAGCTTCGGTCCTACTCTCACTGTGCAACCATCATTCGCGGTCTACGGATACCATTTGTGTTAATCAAAACGTTTGTCTGCTTCTCTATTTTAATTTGCATTTAATTATTTTGACGTCGAAACGGTACCGTAATATTACAATTTGTTCGAAATTTTCTTATACCCCACCGCGTCACCTATTGACTACAGGATTTGATTTGGTACACAGAATAGGGTTTTGCTGCAAATCAACTGCGAATTCTGGTATATATATATATATATATATATATATATATATATATATATATATATATATGTGTGTGTGTGTGTGTTTATGTGTATGTGAAGAGCATTGATAAGCCGATCAAATTTTTTTCCTTCTACATCGGTGATGTCAATAGTACGAGAAGAAAATATATAATCAGGAATTATTTAAATATATACTTCTTAAAATATGAAGCAATTTGCAAGCATGTAGGCGTTTGTAACTAATGACAATGGCGTCTAATGCACGGAATTTTTCATATATGAATGCCCGATAATTATGCATTCTTTTCAGCATTTCAAAAATGTCATTAACATTTATGTAACATCTCAAGAACAATTCGCCAGCATATTGCGTAAATGAAATTCAAATTCAATTTACGCGGTACCAATTAAAACAAGCGAAATTTGCCGTTAACCAATGGCGTGCAAGCTTTCGATTTAAAGAATATTTAAGCACGGTGAATTTACCATGCGAGTCAGTTATCACGTTTGCCTTCTTCTGTGCGCTACGTGTGCGTGCTGTCTCCTGTCATACTGGCTTTTCACCTACGCTGACTTTTGGACTTGCTTCACAGTGTCAATTTCAGTCAGGCCAATCTTGTTGCTGCACCCCCAGTGAGTCGGAGCAATATCTACTTACTGGACCTTCACATGTGCCAATTACTGCAGATCTTCAAGGAGACATTCCCCGGCCTTCATACAGTCGCTCGCCGCTGATGTCAACGCCACAACAATAGGAACAACAGCCGGTCAACCAGAGCTGGTCTCATGTGTCTAGGAGTATTTCTAGACACTTCTACACTAACTAACTTTCTCGGCATTTGCCGGAGCACGCAATACCGGCCCCAACAGTACTAATCTCAGCCATCCTGGTTCCTAGCCGACTTTGTGACGTCGTACGGGATTTACTTACGGCGTTTCACATTTCTAATAATATATTGGTGAGAGGTGCACTCAATTAATGAAAATTTTGTTTTTCTAGAACAAATTGCATATATAAGTAAAGCATATCTTTCGAATATTTTTTTAAAAAATTTAAACTTAAAATGGATCATACAGAAATTGTGAGGAATAATTATTTTAAAATGCACAAGTTTAAGATAACGTCATCGGACTAATTAATCCAAAGGTATAAATTAATGTCTGTTTAATTATTTTTGTTTCTTTAGCACAATTCCCTTTTACTATATCTTAATTTGAGTAGTTGCACTGTGGTTGCGCAAGTTAGAAAATTTTCTAGGTGTAAAATTGATAGTACATAATTGGAAAATATTTTCATGATTAACTAGAATGTAAAAGTTTAAACAAATTGTAATAACCTCATAAACACATGATATATAATCTCCTTTATTTGAAAAAAATTGCGGAAAAATTTACTGATTATTTTCGTTTTAATAATTGTGTACGTTGGTCCAAAATGACCACTGGGTAGCAAATTAATAAATATGCACTTGTAGTGAAAATTTATTCACTGTAAATTATAAACCAATTCCGCTAAACTGAGCGCCATGCCTTATTTCGTATCGAATATATGATTAACTTATTTTTCGCTTAATTAAGGAGTCGTCTTAACAAGATGTAATAGTGAACTAGGTATTTTATTATTAACCATCTTCAATAAAAAAAATGTGATTGAGTGATATCTCTGGCGGCCATTACGCTCCAGTGCCCGTAGGTCAATCTTGCTGTTTCTGTAGCGCTTTTGGTTTATTAGTCGTTAAGCAAGCAATGCTTACTCTTTAACTTGTTTCTATTTTTGGCGTTTTTCCAATGTTGCAGGCTTGCTCCATGGTTATAAAATATTAATTTATTTGTCGTATTAATCCGTCATTTAGACTTTACTATAGTTTGAACAGGCCTGACAAAAATTTGCATCGATTTTGTTATGGATAAGATGAGAGCACTGATGTGGGTTCAGCTATCAGTCTGTTTATCAGTTCGTTTAATGATGCGATGCTACTTGTTCCGGCCAATGCCAGTTTTTATATGGTACGCTTATAGTAAACTAATGCGTTTTATAGGCAGCATCGTCTGTTACGATGGTCATTTATTATTGCGTCTCTTACGGAGGCGTAATTAGCAAAATAAGTGGTCAACACACAGAATCAGACAGAGCATATCACAGAAGCAGCACAGAGCACCGATAATTGGCACATAAAAAACAACATAAAAAGGTTACTCTTTTCGAAGCGCACAACTCCATTCTAGCGTGAAAAATAAGTAAACACAAACACGCGCAATAAATAGCAAATAACTAGGTTATAAACATCTAGCAAGCATGGCTAGGACAGAGCAAGTGTATCTAATGCGATCTGGTACTTTTCACCTTGCAAATTTTACAGGCAATTTACGTTGCATTAATAATATCTATTCGAAATAGAGTACGTTACTTAGAATTTGGATAGCAACTCGTTTTTCTGTGTGTCTGTTAAGCGGAGTTGTAAAAAACTGTCTAGCGTGTGTATTACGATTACTTATTCGATATAACTGTGATAAATTATCACAATATCTGCTACGAGAAGAACAGAGAGCGGCTATGCATTTTTCTGGCAAAAAATAACAATAAGGACCGTAAAATGTAAAATTGTGTTGCCACAAGCCCTAATAATGAAATTGATATCGTGTTGACACACCAAATTGGTCTCTTCAATAATCGATTTCAAGCAGGATTGCCACCGCGCAAATGGTAACCAGGCAAAGGCAATACGATTTTAGCTCAATTAAGTTGGCAGCGAAGGTTTATTTCCACATTCTACTAATCCGAAGTGTTACATTTCTTTTAAATTAACGCTTTTGATGACGATTCCACGTGAATATTTTTTCGGTCAGCAAATTTAGTTTAAGTTTACGAAGTACAGCTCGAAGCACAATGTACCAGGTTATACACAAATTGTTCAGCCACCTTTGTCTGTCATTTACTTCTCACTTTCCAAACCATTAGAGCATTTTACGTGCAGGTATCTTTTACTCTGCTGCCAAATTTGGTGTAAAACTCTCAATAAGTTCATTACTCGCAAACTTTTATTAGAATTTAATCCAATTTTTTCATTCCTTTTTAAATAACAATGGTTTTTCAGTTATACAATTAGTCAATCATTGATTGCGCGGGTAGTGGTAACAATTATTTAAATCAAGTTTGCGAGTTTGAAGTAGCAATAATTCCACTGTATTTAACCAGGCATCGAAAAACATAGCAACAATATAAGTGAGAGCCGCATATCTAATTTCGCTTTCCATATATATGCAGTGCGGTTTGATCCTGGCGTAAGAAGAACCCCTTCGAGTTGCACAGTTCACAAAACCTTAGGAATGTGGAAAATTTGCCTACAAAGAGAATGCCAAACTTGGCGAAAATTCAAACGAGAGCACACATCTTTCTTAGCAGAGCGCTTATATCTATTCACTTCTACCTATCGATAGGATCCTAAGAGTTTGTCAAGCCTCTATCGAACTTAGGGCAACGTTTTTCAATCCCAGAGAAATAATTACTCCGCCTCGTTTATATTGTTATAATAATTCAATCGAAATAAAATACAAATGATTATAATGAAATAGCGAGTTACAGAATTAGAGTTAATTCGCTAGTATCAGAATATCGAAGCTAACACTAGCTAATCAGACAACGGTTTACGTACGGAATTCTGGTCTTTTTTCTGTATGCTAGTCAGCATAGTGAAAGAGTCACTAAAAGAACATTAAAAAATATGAAAAATGGTTCGCTTTTCCCGGAGATAGTGATGGTGAATTGAATATATTTTACTTAGGCAAGCAGACAACAGACAGGTAGTAAATATCTCACATCATTCTCGTGAATTGCATAAACATAATGGAAAAAACGTATAAACACACCGATAATGTTGTTCAATTGAATTGATTCCAAATACCGTACAAATGAACATCAATTTGCTTGTGTGTATGTGCGTGGATTTAAATTTTCTGTTCTACAAAATCGACGAACATAAATGTGCAAATAGTGAAGAAAGAAAAGATATTAACTGTTTCACGAAATTGTAATTTGTATATTCAAATATAAAAAGTAAATCCTTGTGCACCTGTTTTGACATACAACTAGATCTGTGTGGATATTTAGTCCTAAATTTTAAATGCCCTGATTTACGCAAAATCAGAGAAGCACATTATGGCCGAGAAACGCAGACGCATGAATGGATGTTCACAACCGCAATTGGTAGTCATCTTCCCTCAAAGGACTATACTTTAGGCAATACTTTTAATGGAAAAAGGTGAATAGGCAAACAACCGATTGATCTGCCTAAGTGTGGGGACAGTTTAAAAATATAATCATAATTTTAATATTTGTCAATCAAACATGTCAATATAAAATACGATGGCAATTCTTTGAAATCGGTTTTTTTTCAATTTTCTACTATTAATAGTACTCGCGTATTTCGTAATTTTTTTGTTTTATTTGACATCAATGTTTCGTTTAACTCTGTTTTCCTTCTTTAGCTTATTTCTTTTGTTTTGTCCACTTTATATATATATATATATATATATATATATATATATATATATATATATATATATATATATATATATATATATATATATATATATATATACAGACCAATTAAACAGGTCTCAATTTATAATAATTAATTAAATAAAATTACATAAAATATTTGTTTACAAGGTTACTGATAATAATTATTTGAATCAAGTTTGCTAAGTGAGTAAACACCAATACCATTGTATTTAACCATTGGACACGACTGAAATGTCGGCTGCACAATTTCTATGCATTAACTAACAATAACATTTTGCAGCTTTCGCCACTCTCTCTCTCACATACATATATATATATATATATATATATATATATATCAGTATTAAATTAACAATCATTGATTGCGTGGGTGGTGATTACAAATATTTAAATTAAGTTTGCGAGCTTGCAGTAAGCAGCGATCCTATTACATTTAATTAGTCGTCAAACAACATAGAATAGTATTAAACTGTATGTCAAACTTTATTTTCAACATGGCACAATAATATACACCATTGACTCTTTGCTATAGTTTGATTACCTTTAACACTGCATTCTTATTAGGACAACTGTGTTAAAATCGATAGCATAAATTCCAACTTAAGCCTCGTAAACATTCACTTAATAGACCGTTCCAGGCATTTCCAACAGAAGATACAGGTAAATTAGAATTTTAAATAAAATAAAATTTATGACATGTACATTTATAACATCTTTCTCGTAAAGATAAACGTGGAATTATTTACAGTTTTATTTTTATTTGAGTAAACGAAATAGGTGTATCTGTCTACCTCAATTGCACAATCACTGATTGAAAATTCTTAGCAAAAAATTTCAAAACAGTCGGCGGACTTGGAATAAAAACAATTTCATTTTTTACAAATCTTAAAACAAAGCAATATTCCTGCAAGCTAGCATTTATAACTCGCTTAGAGTTTTATTCGATATATATAATTAAACATAATTGATTGTGCAGGTGATGGCAACACTTATTTAAATCAAGTTTGCGAGCTTAAAATAAGCAGCAATCTCATTTTATCTAATCAATCGCTCAACCTACCGAACGACTTCCAATCACACATACCATGGATGTAGGCAGCATTGATCGGGCGCTTGGTGAAGGAACTGATTTAAATCAAAGTTGCAAACTTGACTAGACTTAGTATTGCATAAGGTAGTAAAGGCAATGTATTTATCAGACCTATTCTCTACCGTATTGGGAGCTGGTCTAGTACTGTCCAGAATTCGAGTCATGCTCGCGACAAAATTTTGGACAATACTTAACGAGTTTGAAATTCCATTTCAATTGTTAAAAATATTGGCTTAACTTAGAGACATTTAATCAATTATTGATTAAGTAAAAATATTGCTAGATTTGGAGATATGAAGCCAAATCGACTGGTCACGACTAAAATTTTTTTCAAATTGGTAAACAGGTTACTTAATATGTTCAATTTTATTTGCGAGTACGCACCGGTGGAATACTAATGTCCTCCTTCCTAAGGAAAATATTACCTGATCCTTTTTTGACTTTCAAATAGAATAATTTTTCGTATCATTTTTGGAGTAATACCTTCAGACCATCATGTCAAATAAAGACAAATGCAAACTAAATAATCGTGAGATTTCATTTAAACCACATTTTATACAATTATTTCCGGATAATTTGAGAATAGCTACTGACGTTTATTCATAAACAAGAATGTTGCGACTATGTGCGTGTATGTGTATATATATATATGTGTGTGTGTATTAGTTCTAAATAATCATATGCACGTGTGAATCCATCTCAATGGAACTACCGTAATGATTGTTATTTTAATCAAGCTTAGCTTGGTAATTGATGTAAATATGGGAGAACTTATTGGTTATAGTGGGAGTACTATAATACAAATACACTCGTGGTAAACTAATGTCAAGGTAAGTGGTCGAATGATTGGTAAATAAACTAAATTAAGATAGTTAGTGAAAATTAGTGAAATTCAGGCAATAAAATAATAGATTTACCGATGGAATAATGACCATTTTAAAGAAAGGTAATAATTATTATAAAAGTACATTAATAATTTATAGCAAAAATAAGATTTCTAAGTTAGTAGATTCAATAAGGTAACACGAAATAAAGGAATGCATTGGCACCGTGAATAATTGATTAACAATTGCTAATTTTATTTAATCGCAGATAAGCTAATCTTAATTCGAAATTCTTCATCTTTTTGCCGCAAATAATTTCCAATTCTGGTTAATGTAATTATAACTTCCTGCTGCTTATAAAGACTGTATTACAAACAGAATATGGTGATTTTCCAATAGCTGTTTCATTCATCCTATCATCTCGCAACTTAGCTTCAATATATGCTCCAAACGATGTCGTCATCCTGGTACGACTGGATATCGATATTTACGCCCAATTGACTGATGTGGAAGATGGATCTATTGATATGGCCATATTTGCATGCATTTGTCTTTCTGGTGTGGTTTAACGCACATTCCTAAGATTACAGTCTCTATAGAGGATTTCATACAAACTTCATTTATCTAGGTAGTCATTTTTTGCCTTGCGTTTAGAATGTTTACTACCCGAGTTAAGGTGATGTTATTTACTCGTTTCTTATTTTGTATTTCAAGCCAATTGATCCTACTTTTGTACTTATTTTTAATCCCATTAATGCCATGATCTTGGTGTCCTAATTCGCTTTCATCGGATTTCACGTACTTTGATGTAAGTTTGCGCTTATCTATATCAGCCATTATTATGTTTTCCATCAACTTACGTGGATAACGCGTAGCACGAAATATTTCTCGCACTCCGCTTAATTTCAACCATTGATTTTACATAACTATCAATGTTAATGAATTGTTGCTATTGATTTTCATCCGAAGCGGATCATCTGATATGAAAAAAAAATATGAACCTATGTCGTCTAGTCGCCATTTTCGTCATTTTGTCGCATAATGGTTATCAATTACTTGCAAACTTCAACAGTAGTCGTGATAAGGAATTTTCTGAAATAGGCAATCGGTGTCGACCTTATCAAGCAGAAGATTGACAGGTCAAAGTTGAGCTTCTTTCGGGTTGTTTTAGACAAGCCCAGCGTTTTCAACAAAAGAATAGAACTGTGCTGTCGTGTGCAGACCTGTGACTATTATTGTATTAAGTTTTTTGTTAGTTTAGCTTCAATAAATGCCTAAAGTACGCCCAGAAAACGCATATTTTAAATTTCATAACTGCTGATATTCGTGTTTGAATTGCAAACTTACTAATTTAAGCTAATCCAGTTTAGATGCCTGCCTAGTTTAATAGGCTAACTGTGTGTGTGACCTTATTAGGTTAGCATAGTAATAGGGCACACTGAAAGTTCAGTTTGAGCTAGACCTCATTAGCAGGGCACTATTGTTTTAGTCTGATCCATTGTACAGGTACTTTTATCACTACAGATACTTTAATTCACTTTTTTGTTTGATCACCGACGTCTATTTATGGCCCTGTTGTTTATTTTGCATTAAATATTTTATTTTAAGGCAGTTAGATGTGCATAAAAATGTTTTCTAGTCAACCATGATATTCTTGAAGTTTAGCTGCAGCTAAGTCAATTCTGATACAAGAAAAGTTTAGCGTTTTTTTTAGTTTTTAAATAAACATTTATCAACCTGATCTATGGTGATCCAAATTGTTTCGATGTAAATAAATGCAAATTTATTTGTAATATTCTGGCAAAATTAAATGCAAAGATTTAATTTAAAAATAATATTTTTCAAAGTAGAGTAAATAATTGATATATCTGTCTAATTAAGTATGATTAATATTATTCCTGCTTAAACGAACATTTCGATACTGTTTGTGGTGGAGAAATAATATTTATGCAATTATTTATTAGGTGTTGCGAACCTAGTAACAAATTCGTTCAGTTGTGACCAAAAGGATAAACCAAAGACAGAATGAACGGAAAGTATAATCTCGTGCACATTCGTTTCGTGCTTACTGGCGACTTGTCAGGACGAGCCGGTATTACGCCCTTTACTCACTATATATTTGGGTAAGGAATGTGGGATAATAGGACGGTACAACTGATATATATGTATCAGGTGTTACACACCTAGTAACATATACGTTCAAATATGACAAAATAATAAATCGAAGACAGTATGAACGGCTAGTATAATCTCATGTGCATATTCGTTTCGTGCTTACTAACGACTCATCAGTAGGAGCCGGTATTACGCCCTATACCTACAATACATTTGGCTGAGAATTGTTGAAAAATAGGAGGGTGCAATTTCCTCTACGTATGTGTAATACTGCACTTGTGAAGCTAACTTCATAGAACGTCTCGGCAATGCGACTTCAAAGCTAACTTATATATTATATATATATATATATATATATATATATATATATATATATATATGTAACATAATATAAATTCGAGTCGGTATTGCGTACTGACACAATAGCCATAGTGTTGGTACCTTTAACGGATTTGGTATATATATATATATATATATATATATATATATATATATATATATATATATATTATAGTTAGTCAGATTTGAAATCTCATTGTCGAAGACATATGAAGTTAGATTCACTACTGCAGGGTTACACATTCGCATAGGAGATTGTACTGTCCCATTTTCCCAAATTCCTCATTCACATATATAGTAGTTATAAGACGTAATACCGGCTCCTACTGATGAGTCGTCAGTAGGCACGGAACAATCGTAAACGACCATTGTTTGCGCAGGCGGTGACAACAATTACGTTGATCGTGTTTGCGAGATTGATATGAACACCCGTTCCTTTATGTACGTGCATTTGTCAATATAAACTAAGTAATGTATAGTGTATAAAAGGACATTCTTTTCAACATAACTCATCTCGAATTCAATATTTTGTACTTTTCATGGTCAAATGTGAACAGTAAACGGGAATATGTTTGATTAATAACTGGAACGGAAAGCGTAAAACGCATATGCTGAGACAAACACCGTCGTTTACAGACATATTTTAACAAGCTGCAATATAAATATATTGCAACTAACAGCTATGGTTATGTGTTAATTATTTTATTTTAATGTTTTAAAAGTCTTTTTGTTTAATCTGCTTGTAATAGAGTGCAACTTTTACAAACCATTTGTTCAGCCAAACCATTATTGCTATCGCAGATTGTGATAATAATTATAGAAACCAAGTTGCCATGCATCAGATGCACAGAAATCCCAGTTTATAGTATCAGTTTTACAGCATGGTATTACTACGTGTCAGTCACACGTACCGACTCTCTTTCAATTTTAACAATAATCATCAGAGCACGATGAAACCCTGACTACCGTGGATCAAACCGAAATTCACTTATAAAAGACGGAAAATGAGAAATGCGGATCTGACATCAAGTTGACTTTCCCACCTTATACCTGACCGAAAATCTCGTCTCTCCAACTACTATGCGGTAAAACCCGTAAAACTTGCATCTCTCGCCACGTTTAAATAAGATGTAAATTAATTGTTTAATTTTGTGACTTAAACACATGTGGCGAGAGCTTAAAATAGGACATTTTCTTGACTGCATAAAAATATTTAGACGATATTTTTATTCATTGACAATTTTTACAAGCCTTGAATCTTCGTCACACGAATTCTGTGATAAAGGGCCTCTATCTATCTATTCTTCTTCTTCCTATTTTCCTCCTCTTTCATCGTGACTGCATAGATATTTTGCAGCAGACATTTCCAGTCAAGCACAATGTATGCGAGACTACTGGAGGTAAGAGCCACATGTCTATTTTTCCTCTCAATATTCATATGAAACGCGTTTTGATCCTCGCAAGTCAGTTATCCTACATACTCTCATGATGTTCATGGAAGGTCGAAACGCGTCAGTGCGTGCAACTGGCGGTAGTTTTGCTATTTTGTTCAACGACTGGTTAAATACACTGGGATTGGTGTTTACTTCAAGCTCTTCTTGCGGCATATAATCCAATTAATAAGTCGAAGTTGGACAAAAATTTATACTGAGGTTTCTTTCGTTCTTATGTAAAAGGAGTATGATAGATAAGGTCACTAAAATAGTAAGGCATTGAACTGGAACTGAGGTCAAATGGCACATTAAAAGGGTGGTGTAAATCAGACTTTAGTCATTATATGAACACTGTTTCAGTATAAGCAGGGATCCAGGTACGTGCAGTTAAACAACGCGGAATTACTGTGAAATTAGCTACTCACGCATTCAACTTGAAATTTCTTCTTGTAATCTTAACATTTTTGAAACCCAAAAGTGAATATATACATATATATATATATATATATATATATATATATATATATATATATATATATATATTATTTAATTATATACCAGAATTCGCAGTTTGTCATTACCGTGATTAATCAATTTCGGTTTATAAATTATTAAATCTGACCTAAAATTCTTCAATATAACTAAATTAATTTTACATATACATTCAGCCTTACTTATTTATTTGTAATTTGAATCGAGGTTTAAATCGTATACTGAAGCATACACTTGCAATTTATCAGGTATGCATTGAAGCCTTAACCAACAACTAGAAAGATATTACAGTATACCTTTCAAATGGAACACAACTTTCGAAGAATTGAAAAAAAGCTATGAATTCTCTCATGCATAATACACAACTGATGTATGTTTGTACATCACAGCTCGTGGCATATATAATTATGAAGGAAAAATCCTTGAAATCCAACAACTCAACGCTTCACATCGTACATAATTTGAGTATAATTTGTTGAATTTTTGTGGGAGAGTTCTTGTGAGTGAGCCACATCGGGTTTTTACCGTTTCCTTTTTGTTTAAGCATAACGTACGTACATAATGTAATTCAATCCACCTGGAAGCACCAGATAGTTTCAATTGCACTGTGCGCTTCATAAGAAATATCTGCTTCAATACAGAATTGGTTACTCTATTCAGGTTAAAATTCTAAGTACTACAATATCTGTGTAATTTTGCGAAAAATACATTGCTTTTACGAACAAAGAGATTATTTGGCTAATCAGTAAAACTTTTTTGGCATCATCAATTTCAAGAAACGGCTCTTTCACAGTAAATAAATTCAGTTAGGCCGAAATATTTTGCAAAAAGAAAACTACTGGAACAATGAAAGCTGCGTTAGTCAAAACTCAGATCAGGTAATTTCAATTAATCCAGGTCCGCAATTAAAACCACCATTCAATAAATTCAGTAACCCGCGTTGAATGTTTATATTTGAACAGTGCTGCTTTACAATATAAAGTCGTTATTAATAAACGTATACATTAATGCAGACGATACATTCCTTTCATCATATATATATATATATATATATATATATATATATATATATATATATATATATATATATATAACTAAAACTGAAAATGCTTATAATAATTGTGAAAATGATAAACAAATAATTTGAATATAAATAATAATCAAAATAAGAGTAATATATTAATATTTTTTATAAAATACATATATTCATTGCTACTGATGATACAAAAATTAATAATAACATTATTTATACTAGCTTCAATGCTACTATAAAAGCTAATACCACTGCAATTGCAATTATTTCAATTACCTACATTATTACTTGTGGCCCTATTAATTTATACTTCTACTGCTATTACTGTTGCATCTTACGTCAGAATTACTAATACGAGAACTCCTCATTGTTTTCATAATACTACTACTGCAACTATCACCTTTCATAGTAATACTTTAAAAAATTCAACTTTGACCTCTATTGCTATTACAAATACTGTTTGTCGAAACACCAGTATTTATAAATATTAAATGCAACAATTATTCTTTTAAATAATAATAATAATATTTTTCTAAATTATAATAATATCAGTAGAGAAAGTATATTATACGTTTTAAAATATAACCGAGTAAAATTTATATAAAATGATGTTTTTATTATATTTTCTGTGCACATTTATATATGTTGTGTCTGACAAATGTTGCTAGAATAAGGTGCACTGCTCTACATTCAGATAAGCAGATCTTGATAAGATTTGTCTAATATACTCTGCCTAGATCGAGTTTATCTATAGAGCTGCCCTTGTTAATTCGATGAGATGACAGACACTTCTTCGCACACTTAAAGAAACTAACACAGACGGCGTTTCACAAGGTTGCCTTCCTAATCTTTTAGGCATTTTACAAAATCACATTTCGTTTAGTCCGGCTCAAGAAACATGTGTGCACAAAATAAGTAACCCGTCTGTGTTATTATCAGAAACCATACAGATAATACTCTCATGTCTCGAGTTACTCCATTTATGTAATAGAGAATTAGGAAAAAAATATGCAGTTATCTTTCTAATTTTGGCATTCTACTTACTATTAATAAAGTCACTTAAATGTGAAAATGAACAGATGTGTTCTGATGCCCGAAGTGCAATTCGCAGTCTACAGTTAGCCGTTGATTATTTAGTGGATAATATTAGAGGTGGTTGCACTTAACTTAAGCTCTTGCCTCTGGGAAATGCAGAGTTATTGCAGCATTTCAAAATTAAAATTGACTTCTCCTTGCTTCTCTAATTTACTGTTGAATGTAATTTTTCTTTTTTATTTTCGTTAGTTGGCGATAAGATGGCTTTGACTGACAATACGTTCTATTTGGCTATTATTTAAAAGAAAAATCAGCTGAACCTATGTCAATTTTCTTTTCTTTTAACCAAAATGTCTACAAGATGAGTATATTTAAAGGTATTTCCATTTTTATAATTTAACAAACATTGGAAGCGTGGGTGGCGATAACAATTATTATAATCAAGGTTGCCGTCTTAACACATAATTTACTCACATATGTCAGAATAAACTATGAATTGTACAGTGTAGAAAAGGCAATTCATCCAGTGGATCGGTTTAGTCCTTATTGGGAACTCATCACGTACTGCATAGAATTTGCTGCGGACAGGGCTCGAAGATGGGCACGTCTGCTTCTGAATCTGGTGCTCTAACCACTGAGCCACACCTGCCGTACACTACACTACACACAATTTTCAGTCTGATTTGTTTTCTTATAGTAGTAGTATTACTTTATTATCAAAATAATTCACTCTGGCATTTTCGTTTTGATTGGCCAATTTAGATCTGGCCAGTACCTAATGAGTTCCCAATAAGGACGAAACTGGTCTACTGGATGAATCGCCTTTTCTACGATATACAATTCTTAGTTTATACTGATATATGTAAGTTATTACATTTTGTTAGTGCTAGGAATATAACATTTGGTCGCGCAAAGAATAATTGTTTTGTGCTAAAGAATTGAACATCCTTGTAAAAGGACCCAAAGTTTTTTTAATTCTGCTTGACGTGTTTAAATAAAGAATGATTAAATATTGATTTAAAATGACATTCACTTAATTGAAATAAAGTTTTCCTAATTCATGAATGGAAAACTGCAATTTTTCCCTAATAAAAGTTCATTTGTCTGTAACCTTATCATGGTGCACTAACCAAAAAGTCTAAATGAGTGAAAATCTTTCAAAATTTAACGACAAATTAAGCAGAGGTGTGCCAAATGTTTATATGCCTATCTAGAATGTAACGTGCGTAGGCCTTGATCGAAATATGTTAATGTCTTTATTAGATTTGCATGCACGTTCATATAGTGTGAGAAAAATATCAAGGAAGAATTGGATTTAATGAAGCATTTAATATTAGGAAAGATCTCACTTTGCCAAATTACTATTCTTTTACAACACTCTTCGCGACGAAACAGATAAAATAATGCCTAGATAGTTATCTCGCAATTCGTTATTCTTTTCACAAAAAGTTATCATTTCTAGTGGAAATAATCTTAGATAAGTTTTAAGGCAAGAGTAAAGCTTCGTTGTGTATACACTGTAAGACAAAATATACAATATCTCGAGAGAATTTTGTTCCCGAATATATTAATAAACACTGAGCAAGCTTTGAAGTAAACTATTGATCTTTTAATTAATATTTGTTACGTTTAAAACGGTGTGGAGGGTCGTGCTGTCGATGGAGGTTGGAGTATAAGAATTTTCGATAGTTACATTCGATCAGAACTTTTTGCTCTTTAGTTCCTTTGAGATCTTGTTTGATGTCAACTAGTAACGGCTTGGTGCCCATAATAACTATTTCGATGATTTTTAATTTGCAATGGATATGACAGTATGTGAAGTTGCTAAGATTTATGCACTAACACGCCTATTTATACGAGAACAATTCCTTGTTAGTCAAAATAAGGGATAGACAAACTATTCCGATTACTTTTGCGCCAGATGAGGCCTAAAATTAAACTTCTTGTGAAAAGACACGAGACGAATATTTGAAAAATTCATTTTATTTTATTATTTGTCTCCCAGTAGCCTAATCTTGCTAATAGACTCATTGAAACGTTAGTTCATTAAACGAAATTCTACAGTATGTCGAAGCAATAACTGAATTTAATTCAAATACTCCGCAAGCTGTAAATAATAGACAACTTATTCTTTGAAATACTTCTGCTGTGTTGATAGAGAGGTCATGTAAATTGTAAACTGAGTTTCCAGTGTCAAATGGAAAAAAATATGTATTTTCTCCTAGTCATATTTGCCGAAATTACCTTTTAGAAGAAAGAAAACTATTTAAAAGGAAACAATTTGAAGGCGAGCATCTGATCGCTAAGGTGATGAATACTGATCTTAATTTGACAAAATACAAAACATTTATTTCATCTGCCAGTTTCTTCAGGAGAATTGACCCAGTGAAGCAAGACATCACAGACCATGCCAACAAAGTCCAACAACAGACAAATGTAAAAGTCATGTTAGAAGAGAAAATGCCAATATTTTGGATAATCTCTGTTGACTGTTCATTAAGGACAGGGTCATCCTATTACGAAACTGATAATAAGACTAAGGACAATCCAAAAAATTAAATATTAAGAAGAATTATAATTTATTTGCTGTGCAATAAAATACGCCTACGAAATATACACATATGCAAGCTTACATAAAATACACACACACACACACACACACACACACATAGAAATATATATATATATATATATATATATATATATATATATATATATATATTCTTTGAAATGCGAGTTTTAATAAAATTCACTTGCAGCCTTCCCATGTGCAACAACGAAAGAAATTTTATCATATACAAGAAACGCTTCTTCTCATTATCTACTCATGTATCTACTAATGAACATATCTTTATATATAAATTAGCAAAACAAGATATAAATATGTAAACAGAGAGAGAGAGAGAGAGTGTGAAAAAACGGAAACCAATCAATTGCGTGCGTCACATCCAGTTTAAGCTCAATGCTTCTTCTGCTTGCATAAATCCGGCTGCAATTTGTTTATCCATAAGACTTCGTATGTGGCTAGCTCCCTTTTTTATTACATTTAGTAATTATTTTGAATGCTACGTCTGGAGAACATACGTGCGATGTTTCGATGATGTGTTGCGCAATTGCAGACGTGTACTCATCATTTGCTTTAAAACAGGCATTTAAGTTACAATGTTCTCTCATTCGAGTAATTAACCGTCTGGTCATTCTGCCTACGTAAGTTGATCGACCACTTGCGCATGTATTTTGGTAAATAATATTTGATGTCGACATTAACGGCTGTTTCGATTTGAATGCTGGTAAAGGCAAGTGATTTACCATAAATAACTTTCGTAGTTTAGCTGCATTAAATGTGCGTGTTAATGCCGCTTCAACTTTCTTTTGTGCGAATCGGGAAACTGCATCCGTCTCAAATGAGATGTTCGGGTAGACTGTTTTATTTTCTGGCCCGTAATACGTCTTTTTCCGTTTAATTCCCCTTTTAATAATTGATTCAATTAATTGTCTGGGCTAGACATTAGACATTAAATCATTAATTGGTTTATTATATTCATTTTCTTTTGAATCTTTACTAACCAACCTGTCAATTTCTAAAAAGCAATCACGAACTGTTGATAATTTATATTGAAACGGCACAAACTGCTGTAATGCAAATAATGGTAAATTGTTCTGTTTAATTTACCATTAGTTTCTTTCTTTAATAGTACATCTAGGAAGGGCAGACGATCATCTTTCTCACGCTCTGACGTGAAGCTGATATTCTTATGTACTTTGATGAAACCTTGAAGCAGTGTTCGTGATTGTGACCTGTTCTTCAGGACAAGAAATATATCATCCACGGACCGTATATATTGAGCATATTTACTTACGTCACTCTGTAATGCTGTGTTCTATAGATGCCTTAGAAAAATCTCAGCCAGCACTGGAGATAATGGGCTCCCCATTGCCACACCATCAGTCTGTTTAAAGATGCTTACATTAAAACAAACCCGTAAGTCTTTCGTGCATAATAAGATAAGCTTGCGTAGAATGAGACTTGGCATCGGCGATGGTAATATATCGTGTTCTTTCCACATAACTGTCGGCAAAAAAATCAGAAATTTCATTTTTGCAAAAAGACTTAGTTCATCTAATACACAAGATACACACCCGATTCTTTCCTGTAGCACTGCTTCATCTTCCTTCAACTGCTCAATTTCGGAATACGTAAACTGCTTAAACTGCGCACCAAATAACCTGTGAACCGTAAGGGTTTAATACGCTGATAATAATGTTCTTTCCACAATACGTTCTTTGCGATCTACACTTTAACGACACCAGTTCATTTAGTTATCTGAAAGATTCTTTTGAAATGCGAGCTTTAATAAAATTCTTTGTACTCATCCTATGTGCAAAGACAAAAAGAAATTTTATCAGATAAAAGTAACACTTCTTTCTAATTATCTCCTCCTAAGCCGATCGACAAGAAGGTTAGTTACTCGAATTAGAGGTCATTGTAACTTGAACGCCTGCTTTAAATCAAATGGTGAATGCAACTCTGCAATTGTACAACACATCGTCGAACATCGCACGTATGTTCTCCAGACGTAGCATTCAAAATAATTACTACATGCAATAACAAAAGGGAGCTAGTCACGAAGCCTTATGAATTAACAAATTGCAGCAGGATTTATGCAAGCAGAAGAAGCACGTTCAGGCATTGAGCTTGAACTGGATGTGACGCACGCAATTGATTGGTTTCCGTTTCTTTAAACTCTCTCTGTTTACATATTTCTATTTTGTTTTGCTTTCCAATTTATATTTAAAGATATTTGCATTAGTAGATACTTGAGGACTAGGAGTAGAGAGCCGCATATCTAATTTTGATTTCCATATATGCAATGTGGTTTGATCCGCGCTAGTCAGTTTGCTGTCGTACCTGATGATGATCAAGGAAGGTCGAAAAGCGTCATTGCGTTGCGACTGGCGGTGGTTTTAATATGTTAAAATTTCTTTTGTTTTTGTACATAGGAAGGGTAAATGAATATATATATATATATATATATATATATATATATACATATATACATAAATATATAATTATAAACATGCATATCTAGATACATATCTATACACACGACCCTGAATACCAACCAAACTTCCATACGTATAAACTTGCTTACATAAATACACATAAAAATGTATACATACAAGCCTGCATCATACATAAATACATGAAATAAATACACACATACACACGTATTTAAATACACACATACCATCATACGTACATACATACTTAAATGCATATAAAAATACACTAAAAACACACAAATATACACATAAACTTACGTAAATAAATAAAAAAATCATAGAAACAGTCGAAATTATTTACATAAACACAATCATACATATATATATGCCTTAATATATATATATACATACATACATACATACATACATACATACATACATACATACAAACATACGTACATACATACATACCTACTATCATATATGCACGCATAATTGCATACATAAAAACATGCATCCATGCACACAAACAAAACCAAGCATAGATATATACGCTTTATACTGACCAAACTTACATAGGTGCAATTTATACATACATACACACATGTATACAAATGTCAATACTTACATGCATAAATAAATACGTGTCCACACACATACGCAGATACATGCATGCACCTACGTACAAAGTATCATTCCTAATACATAAATGCATATATATAT
The DNA here is from genome assembly GCA_029291075.1 of Eudiplozoon nipponicum. Classification (NCBI taxonomy): domain Eukaryota; kingdom Metazoa; phylum Platyhelminthes; class Monogenea; order Mazocraeidea; family Diplozoidae; genus Eudiplozoon; species Eudiplozoon nipponicum. Next base: position 25,503 of record JAQBSW010000417.1, read on the forward strand.
ATATATATATATATACGCACACAAAACTACATATTTTTCACATCTATGCAAGAAACGTGCATATTTACATACAATGATACAATCCTACGGACATACATACATACATTTATAAATCTATACTACGTATTTATCAAAACATGCTTTTATAATAATATGAATAATTACGCAGAGAAAAACAAGCAATACCGCATAAATGAAAACATAATAACACAAATTTTAAAATTTAAATACCGAAATAAACGTGCGTATGTATAAAATATGCTAAAATCAAAATGGCGATTTTGCCTTCATTCCAAAGGAGCTTATGAAATTAAGGAAGAATTTAACACGCAATGAGAAAGGACCCTTTTCCCTTCAACAATATTAACGTTTGTATCCCATTTACGTTTTTAGATACGAATTTGTGTTTCAGCAACGTAAATGTCGAGCTAACCTAGTTTAGGTTTCCAGCCTTTCAATCGAGTTTCGTCTGTAGCATATCGAATGTAATACATAAATTTCCTTCCCATTTAGCTTACATACAAAAATGTCAGCCTTTCAAAAATAGTTCAGTTTGTAACATCGGCAATGGACAGTTCGTTTATAAAATTCGGCTACATTTGAATACAGTTTGAGACACCGATGACGGTAACCTATAGAAATGTAAATGAACGCTTCAAGACCAAAATATGCTTCATACGAAATTTGCGGGTTTGCTGCATTACGCAATGTTCAGGCTATTGCCAATGATATATTCTAGTTAGCCAATGATGATTCGGCATTACGACACGTCGGAATATGAACTTAGAAACCGATATATAGGACCAGGCAGGAAAACTCATCGAAGTACAGCAGCCGTAATCAGTACGGCACAACTATTTTCTAATAATCCAACTTTTCCTACTTACTATCTTAGTTGAACCTTTTAGCCTAGCTAAATTAATTCTGGTGCTTATCTACGTGTTTCAGTAAAGGAACGTGATGATCAAAAATTGTAATCGACCACATCAATAACGTTAATTCTTGTCTAACGTGGGCCTCAATCTTTGGGGCTGCAGCATAGGCACATCAAAAGAGAAGTAGTCGAAAAGGTTAAGTGCAAATTCAATCAGTTACAACAGTACATTAATACTAAAAATTCTACGTCAATTTAACAAAAAGTAAATTACAGCTTTTCCATTTAGAAATGTGATAAGAAAAGCTTTTAGAAAAACACGTACACAACGAAATATTGCGCCATTTTATATTAAACTTGATTTTAAAATCGCTGCTGCTGGAATCAGGCGTGATTGCCAGAGAAAAATCACATATTTAGAGAAAGTTATTAGGCAACAGTTTAATCCGCATAGCTTCACCTAATTTATTACTTTCACATATGCGATAAAAATTTCAACAAAAAAGTGCCATGTAGACAAAGAAAATTATCAATTTTGGACTAACAAAAGACGACGGCATAAATAACTTGGACCAGTGTACATGTGAAAACTATTTCTACCTTGTAAAACGATTATATCTGAATGAAGCTTGAACGTGGCAGTATTAATGCAAAGTTTAACCTAACAAATTAAAGCAATTAAATTCAGAAGGAAATGAATTTGGAATATATATATATATATATATATATATATATATATATATATATATATATATATATATATAGTAAAATGGGGAAACAGCACTAAACAAACATTTATATTTGAAAAATGAAACGCACCTTTTAGGTTTGGGCCATGCAACTACGACGGCGACAGACCGTTTGTAAGTTTTTTTTCACAATTCAGTTACACAAAGTACAACACGACATGCCGATAAATGATATTGCAATTATAATATTTATGCTTATTTCTAGTTAAATGTTAGAAGAGTTTTATAAGTCAATTTCCATTCTTTTTGTTTCAAATCTTGATAATAAAATTAAAGTGGCCAAGGTAAAGGTTGCGTTCTAATAAAATCGCACCTTACCACTTAATAATAGAGAAGGGCAACATACGAATGAATTTTATTAATTAGTTGTCTATGAATCAGTTATACAGTCTTTAAATATACGACAAAATATTAATTAGAAATAAATTTCTTAGCACCATATATATATATATATATAACAGCAGTGTCATCCCATCAGCTCATCGACAAGTTTTCCATTCGAATAGATTTAATTAATGAAATTTGTCCAAGCATGAAGAAATACAAAAATAGGTTATTAATTAATAAAACAAAAATGGAACATTAATTGGTTTGGTGACAGTAATGCCCCCAAGAGAGACGTACGGAGCATGAACAATTTTTGTTTTGTTAACTCAGCTATGGTAAATGTTCGTTCTTACTTTGGGTTTAGTAAAATCCTAAATCGGTTGCGTCAGCCTGTCTCAATTTTCAAAAGTCATGATCTGCATTAATATAAATAGACACGCAAAATCAGTCTTATTTTTAAACCGACTATATTGGAATGAGCCTGGAAATTGAAAATTCAACCAATTGATAAATTTAATTTTACACAATTGATCAAAGGTATAATGTTACGATTAGTTGACGTTAGATGCGGATTGCAGTGAGATTTTCACTTTTACGCTAATTTAATTAAGTTCGGTGGTGAATTTGTTATCCAATAACTACGCTTCAAAATGTAAAAATTCTGATGCGGAAAGAAATCATACTTTTACACGAGGAAAATAAAGAGAAATAAAGACGGTGCAACAGAAACTGAACGATGAGATCAGAGACATATGGTAACAGGGAAAAGATCGAGAAGAGAGACCGGAGAATTTCATCGAAAAATAAGGTTTAGAATACAGAAAAAGGTGAAAACTAAGAATGGAAGTGATCTGGTGAAAGAGAAAGACAAAACATGCATGGAAATTGAAATAGAAGCAGGACGGTAAAATCGTTAAATAATCCAAACGAAAAGACTGAAAAGAAAGATATAGGAGGGAAACATGAGAGACAGCGAAAAAAAGAGAGGAAGAGATAGTAAAAACGAGAGAGAGAGAAATGAAAAAGAAAATTGTCTTCTAGAGAAAGATTGAGAAAGAGAGAAATACCGGAAGATAGATACAAAATAAAAGGGGAAATCCTAAAGATAAATATTGAAGAGAGGAAGTCTGCGAGAAGTCTGAGAAAAGCTATAGAAATAAAGAGACTGAGAGAATGAGAAAGCGAAAAAGACAGAGAGAGTAAATTATGTGAATGCATTAAAACAGGTGCAAATAATGTACTATAGAAACGAATCCAAATTGGAATAAAGTAAAAATGCGAGAAAAATAGAGTGGTAGAGGAAGAAGCACATTTAGAAAGAAGTAAAGAGAAAAATAAAGATTGAAATAGAGTTTGTGAGCGAAGGAAAGGAAAATATAGGTCAAATGATACATAGAGAATAAATGATTCAAGGATAAAGTTTAATAGAAGGAAAAACGCTTAAAGAGAGAGAGAGATCGTGAATGAGAAACAATATGTGCACTAAAGTAAGTACGAATAAGAGGAAAGAAAGGGGGAAAAATAATCAAACCCTTTGACTCATAGAGAGTGGTGAAAACGCAGGAGGAAATTTTTGACAGAAACAGTAGGAGGAAATAAGAGAAAGAGCCACAAGATAATAAAAAGTAAAAATGAGATAGATAGTTAGAAGACAGTGAGAGGAAGAGAGGCGAATCAAAAGAGAAGGACATGGAGTTTTAGAGGAAAAATAATCGATAATTTAGGAAAACGTGACAGCACGTGCAATGAAAGGAAATTAATTCTATCACGAAATTTTTCAAACGAGTTAGCGCATTTGATTACTAATGATTACTATTACTATAATGAAGGTCGCGATAATAATATGAATACCCCAACAGCTATGTACAAACGATTGTCAAAAGCATTTCATCCAGTACAATTATACAATAATTGATTGCGCGGGTGGTGGTAACAATTCTTTAAATCAAGTTTGTGAGCTTGAAGTAAACACCAATTTCATTGTATTTAACCAGTCGTCGAAAAACTGGCGGTAGTTTTGTTATGCTCGCGACTGCATAGAAATTGTGCAGCCGACATTTCCAGTCACGTACAATGTATGCAAGACTACTAGAGGTGCTTTCCATATATATGCAATACGGTTTGATCCTCGCTAATCAGTTTTCCGTCGTACTCTGATGATTATCAAGGAAGGTCGAAAAGCGTCATTGCGTTGCGACTGGTGGCAGTTTTTTATGTTGTTCGAGGACTGGCTAAATACAACGAGATTGGTGTTTACTTCAAGCTCGCAAACTTGATTTAAAGAATTCATTAAGAAGGCCGCTCTCGTTCTTATTGGGAAGTCTTCACATACACGCACATGGCTCGAACCTGGGCACGTCTCCTTCATAATCTGTTGCTATAACCACTGAGTTAGCCTGCCCCACACTGCACACATTTCTGTTATATACTAACTAATGCTTTCACTCAAAGAAAAGGCCAACCGAGAAACATTATTTAGTTTATAACTGAAAATTTAGTGTAGTGAGCGGCAGGTTCGGGACCTTTGTGTGGCAAATTCTGCACAGAGATTGATGAATTCCCATTAAGGACGAAACCGGTCTACTGGATGAATTGCCTTTTCTTCACTATGCAATGCTTAGTCTATACTGAAAAATGTATTTGCATAAAGGGGCGGGTGCTCATATCCAGATCGCCAACTTGATTGATACAAACTCTAACACCACACGCGTAACTATTGATTATTTAATCGAAATAATTGTTATACAACTAAGACATTTCGATAAGAGGGATTGTACTGTTTAGTGCAAGAGTAACTGTTTCTTGTCCAAAAGACGTTTAGCCGGCTGATTCAAATTCAATATAATTTTGTTCAATTTACGTATATATTTTAAACATTTTTTTCACTAAACTTAAAATAGATTAATTGCAAATTCTATCCCTGTGAGTAAACAAATACGCAAGAATACGAATTTTGACTATCGCACAAACTAATTCCCGACTGATATCATGTGCTTTTTGTCATCTACGCAAATTCAATCAAATGGCTATGTAAGTATAACAGTTAAATACTGTTTGTTGCGGAGAACTAATATATATGCAAGTATGTATTGGGTGTTGCGAACCTAGTACAAATCAGTTCATTTGTGACCAGAAGGATAAACCAAAGGCAGCATGAACGGAAAGTATAATCTCATGCACATTCGTTTCGTGCTTACTGGCGACTCATCAGTAGGAGCCGGTATTACGCCCTTTAACCACTATATATTTGGTAGAAGAATGTGGAATAATAGGACGGTACAATCTCCTAGACGAATTTGTAAACCTGCAATAGTGAAGCTAACATCATATAAAGTCTACGACAATGCGACTTCAATGCTAACTCACACTATATAATATATATACCGAGTCTGTAAAGGATACTAACACTATGGCTATTGTGTTAGTAACTGATACCTTTTTTGAAATCGATGAGTACCGGATACTAACACTATGGTTTCCGAGTCGGTACATGATACCAACCTGATGGATATAAATTTATGCTAAAGTTCACCCAAATTGAGAATTACAACAATTTCCGAACACCTGTTACTCCAGTTAAACCATACACTCTGGCCTTCATCGATATCAGTTATCACATTTCGCGGTAAGCATGACATCATTCAATTCAATATATTACAGTTGAATACTGTTTGTTGCGAAGAGCTAATATATATGCAAGTATGTATTAGGTTTTGCGAACCTAGTAACAAATTAGTTCAGTTGTGACCAGAAGGATAAACCAAAGGCAGCATGAACGGAAAGTATAATCTCATGCACATTCGTTTCGTGCTTACTGGCGACTCATCAGTAGGAGCCGGTATTACGCCCTTTAACCACTATATATTTGGGTGAGGTGTATCGTCCTATTATCCCACATTCCTCACCCAAATATATAGTGGTTAAAGAGCGTAATACCGTCTCCTACAGATGAGTCGCCAGTAAGCACGAAAAGAATGTGCATGAGATTATACTTTCCGTTCATGCTGCCTTTGGTTTATCCTTCTGGTCACAACTGAACTAATTTGTTTCTAGGTTCGCAACACCTAATACATACTTGGTTATGTAAGTAATTTGTTTCTAATTTATGATCTTGTTTGTGCCGGAGAACAAATATATATGAAATTATGAATTATATGTTGCGCATCATGTATAAAGCTTGTTCAATTATTACCTGAAGTATAAACCAAAGACAGCATGAACGGAAAATGTTATCTCCTGTGGACAATCGTTTAATGCTTACTGCTGACTCATCAGTACGAGCCGGCATTACGCCCTTTACCCACCATATAATTTGGAGAAGAATGTGGGAAAATCGGACGCTACAATCTTCTATACAAATGTGAATATATTGTACCGCAAATATTGTATTGTAAAGCTTGGAATGTCTTATTTCCTCACATTCGACACCAAAATATATAGTGGGTAATGGCGTAATGATGAGTCGCTAGTAAGCAAGAAACTTATTTGCACGAGATTATACTTTCCGTTCGTGCTGGCTTTGGTTTATCTTTCTGGTTATATTTGAACTAATTTGTTACTAGGTGCGCAACACCCATTATAAAATAGTTTCTAACTTGCAATATGAATAAATAAACGATATTCAAACGTTTTTTATGCAGCTTATTTCAGAATAAATTGGTTGGTCAAAACATGCACATCCGGTATTTAGAGACTCGCCAAAACTTGTAAAAGTGACTTGCTGTACTATAGGCAGAGCAAATATTAGCCCAGCGAATATTTAAATATTTATTTGATATCCGTTTTGCTTGGCACAGATCAAGACACTACTGATGAAGAATGAGCTATTATGCTATTTGTTCTATGAACATAGTGATGCCTGTTACGAATTGGCCTAGATTACTATAATTTAATTCGGACTTGCGATTATTTGCACAATCTTGTTTCTATAGCACATTTTGTACATTGGCAATATCTCTTAGATATGTTGTGCAATTGTGCAATAACATTGTTTGAAAAAAAAGCTCCCTTAAAATTCTTCCTTTCTAAAATGACAGGCGGGCATATACTTAAAAAAACATTTCTAGACTATTATTGACAGAACGAAGATCCATTTTACGAAAAGAACAGTTTTTTGCCAATGAAGAGTAGAAATCAACATATTGATTATTCGAAAATAATGAATTGAATATTTGGCAACAATTACATGGCGCCTTAATTTTGCCTGTCAAATTAAATTTTAATTCAATAAGAGTCCTGCAAGCAATGTCTGTAAATCAGTCGTGGTTTTATGTTTTTATGTTACTGAACGGATTACATCGTCGTGTGATTTGGTAAGACGTGTTTAGGTTAATATTATACAAAATTTGATAAAACGATAAAATACCATAGTTGCAGTTGACATTACTCAGACAACAAACCCAACTATTTATTTAGTTTGAATAAATCCAAATAAATAAATTAAATGCGAATTTAGGCGTAGCTTTGCTATAGAGCAGTTTTATACAACACAGATTTAATTGCATGTGCATCTCCACAATATCTTGTAAATTGTACAGCACGTTTAAAAAAAGATACTTGAATTAATCTCTATAAAATGCACGGAATATGCAAAATCTAACAGTAAGCAGGAAACGCAAATGCAGATAACCACTTCATTTTTTTCCTACTCATTTTAGGTGTAAGTTAATTTCATTTCTATACTTGGGAATAAAAGATTTTTCAACTAGCTGCTTCAGCAATGCGCAACCATTTTTCGCTGCGTGCTTTAAAATCGCCCAGCCATCAGCTTGTCTTTGAAAGTGAACTTTTAACCAGTGCGTTCGGCTATTGCGTAAGACTTTCCTACTATTCCGCGTATGTTTAGTCGAAATGCTATATTCATTCGCTTCTTACGTAATCGTCCATTTCAACAAGCAAAGCAAGCTAATCAGATATTGCTTTTTTATAGATAAAATGTATTGGAATGACCGATGGCAGGAAGGCCATCCTTCACTTTTATGTTAGGCAGGTGTGTTATATTGTATTAAAAAACGGGAGTTTTTGTATTAGGAACCCGAATAGTCAAATAATTTTAAAATAGGTAGAGTATATAAGTCAGATGTTGCATCCTTTCTAAAAGCTGCACAAAAATGTCGTTCTTTGTTTGGAGGTGACTTCATAGCTTTCCGCTGTCCTTCACACTTCATGATTGCTTCAATAACTTTTTCTTGTTGTCCGTTTGTTAATAAATTTGTTTGAACATCGTCAAATCTAGGCAGTGCTTCTCAAAATTTAATATAAAAATTAAAAGATACCGCAACCAGGTTAATGGAGGGCGAAACAAAAATGGCCAAAAGTGAACTGTGTTGTATAGACTTTATTTGTGTTAAGGGTATGCATAAACATACATGACTATTTCTTAATTAATTCTTCACAAACACGGCTGAGATTAAAATTAGTCATATCTAGTATACTTTTGTGTACAACTGTAGAAGTTCGTGCGAATTAGCGAGATATAATAATGATAATGTATAGTAATTAGAGATTTTAAGCCTAAGTCTCAACTGCAATGCTTGTAATCGCTTTATTAGAACTGATTATTTTTTTTATTTCGTTGAAAGGAGAATAAATTCTATAGCCGCCGTTCAGAAAAAGCTTGGTTTTAACAAAAAATAATATTATTCTACGCAATTAGTAAGCAAATTATTAGTCAATTTTAGCAATTAGTGAGCAACTCATTCGATTCCTGGGCTGAAAGTGATCGAAAAGCCATTTCCGAATTACATAGCTCTGAGATAATTAAACATTCGTCCCATTAAATGTATAAAACTAATGTAATTGAATAGTATTAACCACTTTCACTCAGAATATTTATGTTTCAACACAAACTGGAAACCTTGCGTTAGTTCCTGCAGAGTTAATTTAGACGTTAAGATTTATTGAAACAGGGGCATGAATTTAGCTGTGATTGATTAATTGAATGGTTTAAAAAAGCCAGAATCTTCCACTTTTTTTCTTCGATTTTGTAAGTTAAAGCCTACTGTTAAGAGAAGCAATTTGTTTCGAGAACCTCGCTTCCGTCCATATAAATAATTGATCAATTGGACATGATATATCATTTTCCTTTACGACAAACTTGTTCAAATTATAATGTATAATTTAAACACGTGACACAGTACGAACAACTTCTTTTTTAATGCATTATATAGAAGCTTTTACATTGGTTAGGTAATGTGTGGCCTAAAATCAAACCTAATGTCAACTTACATGTAGGAATATATTTTCAACGAAGAAACGTTACTAAAGCAGAGCTGATTTAACTGATCGAATGAGCTGGTAAAATATTGACCATAACTGCTATTATTGTTAATGCAATGGAACTATCTATTACACAATGGTAATTATATATACGCTATATAGGTTACTATCAGTTCATAAAGATCAAAGTTGATTATTACAATACAATGATGATTTACAATTAGTACATTTAGAAAATACTTAAAATACACGTTTGCCTAGACCAATTGCAAAAGCTATTTGCAAAATAACGTGCTATCACATACAAGCACACAAAAAGATTTTTAATGAATATTCCTGTGAAATATCACGTGCTAAGTTTAAATTAAAAACTAGAGCGTTTTATATTTTTCGTAGAATCTATCAAATCAAAATTCATTTGTCATGTGAAATGTTTTTATTTATGTTTCAGCAATTTCAGTTAAAGATGCAAATTTAAAAAAAAACAACACTTATTAAAACGGACAGTTTAACAAATGAGTAAACTTGGCATCGGTTATCCTATTTTCACGATAACAATAATATCAACACAAAGATTAATTTAACTGATGTAAACATTCATCGTTGCGGAAAACACATATTTGAGTTCAAAGATATGGTTTGGACGCCTTGTAAATAGTTAGTTCAATTAGGACCAGAAGGAAACGACAAAATCAGCATTAAAATGTGCAAACACATCCACACCTGTGTTTAGTTCGGACCGGCCAATCACTCATACCTGGTATTTATGTGGTCTAATTTTCCGAATTTCTAGACCAATTACTTAGTAGGCTTTGGACGTAGAGACAGCAGAGTTGCATGTAAGCCGTCAACACATGTGTACTGGAGGTAAAAATTCTGTTCACATTGAATTTGGCAGATCCTTGTGGTTATATTTAAACCAACAAACTACTAGCTACGGCAAACCTTATATCTCTAATCTATTACAATTTTGATTTTCTTGAGAGATATTTGTGCCGAATAATGATGGTTTATTTCCTTGAAAATATTCAATTTTTCTCGAAATAGATTTCTAACAATCAACAGAATAAACAACAAGTGATGGCGTAGGCGGCGATAAAAATTCGTTAGTTCACCATCTCGCTGTATCTCACCAATCGTACAGCATTTCAACGCTACAGACAGTCACGCGTTTTGACGCGTTTCAAACTTCCATGATCATCAACAGAATACAAAGGCAAACTGACTAGCGAGGGCCAAACAGCAATGCATAAATTAGGAATTAAATATTATATATATGTATATATAAATATATATATATATATATATATATATATATAGTCTCTGCAAAATTGTGTTTGATTGTAAATCGTCTGATGCACACGATCATTAAAATTTTAAATCTTTTGCCACATGTGCATAATTTATGCAATTAATCAAACATTGACTGCGTGGGTGGTGACATATATTCAAGAGATCACATTTTCGAGCTTGATATAAAAGCCAAACCCAATTTACTTAACCAATGGAAAAACATAGAACTTCCGCCGGTTATACATGCTCACGCGTTTCGACCGTTCCTATCCATCATCTTAGTACAACCTCAAATTGATTAGAGCCGACCAGACCGCGTGGGCTAATTTTTTGCCATCGTCTCTAGTTTGTTTGTCGTCTCACTCGGATAATGATCTTGTAATATCGAAACGCGTATGTACCTGTAATTTACAGCACGTTTTCTAAATTTTGCGCGTGACTAGCTTAAAAGCGTTAATTTGCCTGACTGCATAGACATTGTGCAGCCAAAATGTCTTGTCAAATGCAATTTATGCGAGACTAAGTGATATGAGAGCCACAGATGGAATGGTGCGGTCCATATTTATCAACTGGTTCTGTTATTCACTGGCCAGTTTTCCGTTGTGCTCTGAAGGTGAATAGGGAAAGTCGAAGCGTGTAAGTACGTGTAACTGACGGTAGTTACGATTTTTTTTTTAACCGTTTACATACCAAGGATTGGTGTTTATATCAAACTAATCAAAACAATTTATCTTCTATAAATTTGTTACGTGATAACATTTCAAGCGACCTATCGGGTTGCCATCGCCAGAACCAAAAAATACCAACATGTGCAGGGTTTACGCATTAGAATTGATTATAATATATATATATATATATATATATATATATATATATAATATATATATGTAAGAACAAAACAACGTACTCCATGGAATAACATTTATTAATAAATCTTATTTCTACCAGTATCTACAGCCATTGTTCTGGATTCGTTAGTATATTCGTTCATCCAATCCCACTGTACATGTGTTGTAACCAATCTCCTCTTCGTTATGCTGGCCTTTGCTTTGCGCAATTTAGACCACTACTTTTGTGCAATTTAGACCACTCCTTTTGCGTAACGTCATTTGGTGTGTCATCGCTTTCATTGTAATTGCGTCCGTAATTGATATATGTGTCGTATTTTGCGAAGCGTTGGCTATTTTTAAAGGCATGTCGGTTATGTCTTTGTTCCAGTCCAATTTAATTTCTTTTTGAATTATTTTCTGCACGTTTAAGCAGGGCTTTAGCTTATTAATTGCAATAGCTTCAAAAGCCAGAAGCATTTTCTCTGTTTTTGCCTTGTAGAGAACTGAAAAATTGTTACTACTAACAGCATGACCTGTGAGTAGTACATGTTCGCAAATTGCTGATTTTTGTGCAGGAGCTGCACCCCTCTTTAATAGTTTTTGAGGGAGATGCTGATTTATTCTAGTTTCGAGCCTCTTTTTTGATCTGCCGATGTACTGAGCGTTGCAGGTACATTGAAATTTGTATACAGACAAAGGTGTTGACGTCACAGAGAGGCTATCTTTTTCATTCGTGCGCATCAGTTTTGTTGTGTTGAACACCACTCTCACCTGTATTGATGGAAACTGTGCTTTTGTCGCTCGAATTACTTTTCGTTTGAAGATTTCCGCTGGAAGATCACCTCCAAAGGGAACACTAAGCGTTACTATCTGGGGAGTTTGATTTTCTTCCAAATTGGCCACGATTTTTGTTGCGTTGCCTCAAGTTGTATTCAATGAACCAGTCCGGGATAGCCATTATTTCAACGCTTCGCGAAGCAAATTTAGCTCTACTTCAATGTTGTCCGGTGAACAAATCCTGCGTATTCGTGTGCCCAAATTCATTATTAGGTTTCTTTTGTACGCCCTTGGCACACTACTCATATAATGGATTATGCATTGTCCAGTCCAGCTTGATTTCTTGTGAACTGACCTTGAGAGAGTACCTTCTTCATCTCTCGTTTTTCCCACATCTAGGAAGGATAAATATCCGTCTTTTTCTTCTTCTATTGTAAACTTGATTGTCTGGTCTACCTTGTTTATGTGATGTAGCAGTGAATTTGTATCTTCATCCTTTTCAACGACTCATGAATGTATCGTCAACGTGGCGCACGTGAAAATGAGCTCCATTGATAAATGGTTTTAAACCGAGTTGTTTCTAAATGGTGCATGTATATGTCTGCCAATACTGGTCCAAGAGGACTACCCATACCTATGCCGTCAATTTGTCTGTAGAAGACTCTTGGAATATGAATTGTACGTTGGATGTGCATAATAGAAGTAGTTCTCATGTCGTCCCACTTCTATCAGTGTTTCTGCTCCTGATGATCGTATATATTCACATAGGATATTTATAGTTTTATTTACTGGAATGCTAGTAAAGAGTGACTTTATATCGAGGGACACCATTTTCCTCTCTTTCAAATTTAGGTCGCGAATTTTTTCTACGAATTGAAAGCTATCCTGTACAACGTGGTCTATTCTTCCTTTCATGATAGGCTTTATAATCCGGCATAATAGTCTGGCTGCCTTGTGCTGTGGGGAATTTATCATAGATAAAATGGGCCTGAAAGGCGGAAGTCCTTCATTGTTGGTCATTTTGTGAACCTTGGGCAACCCATATAATATCGGTTGCGTTGAACCTACGGGCTTGGCATGTTTGCAATCTGTAATAAAAGCATTTTTGTGCTCTATGTCGATTTCTTGTTTAGCCTCGACCTTCGAAATAATTCGGTTTAGAATCTTCGTTATGGAATTTTCTAATTTTGCCGTAGTGTCGCGTTGTACCTCTTCGCGTTTAAATTTTGATTTGTCATTCAGAATTTGTAACATCGCCTGACTATAGTCCGTATAGTTCATTAACACTACGCCTGTCCCTTTGTCTGGCTTCATGAGTCTGACTTGTTTGTTTCGTTGTAGCTCATTCAGTTCTTCTAGATGCCTTTTGGTGACCAGTTTATTGCCTTTGAATGTGCGCATATATTGGCCATACGCACTTCGGAGGTCCGATTTAAAGAGCGAGATGTCGTATTTTTCATTTGATTTGTGTTTTGTGGCATCTTCAAAGAAGCATTCCATTGATGCCTGCATATGCATTTCTTCACGTTCGTTTATTCTAGTTTTTGTTATGCAGTATTTCGGTCCAAGAGAGAGAACTTCATTTTGATGTTTTGTTAGATTTATGTCGGTGTAATTAAAAATAAATTTGCCTGGATTCTCAGGAAACTTTTTGAGCTTAGAACATTGCACTGCATTCCGCGCTAGTTTTTTAATCTCTCTCTTCCTCGCACCTTCTGTAATCCATGCTATCTCTTTTAAAAAAAATTAATTCGTACACATACATCAATTACGGACGCAATTACAATGAAAGCGATGACACACCAAATGACGTTACGCAAAAGGAGTGGTCTAAATTGCACAAAAGTAGTGGTCTAAATTGCGCAAAGCAAAGGCCAGCATAACGAAGAGGAGATTGGTTACAACACATGTACAGTGGGATTGGATGAACGAATATACTAACGAATCCAGAACAATGGCTGTAGATACTGGTAGAAATAAGATTTATTAATAAATGTTATTCCATGGAGTACGTTGTTTTGTTCTTACATTTTAAAAAATGGTGAAATTAGAAACTATCAATATATATATATATATATATACTCAGATTTAAATCTTTTAGCGGAAACTACCATCGATATACTGTTCGTGTGTATGTGCATAATTTTATGGAACTATATTTACCCCCGCAATGTCGCATCTATGCGTATATTGCACTCATGTAACACTGGATCGCCCACATCAAAAGTGCACCACTTATGAGTGAACAATATTTTAGCTAGCAGTTTTTGTGAAAATTAATCGTTAGCACTGACTTGATAAATAAGTTTAAATAAAAAAATGAAAATCAACTCACAAACTAGGAGGCAGAATTTTAAGCACGCAAATTGCATGTAAATCAGTGATCTGAACTACCAATAACGAAACTATCTCGTATAAGATGAAATTATAAAAAAAACAAACAAAGCCTATAATTATATAGTTAGAGACCTCTTAATATAGTCCACTTGAGTTAAGTTTTATTTATTAATACACTAAAAGCAGAATATAATACAAAACAATACAAGAACGAGGACGTATAAATAGAACACAAAGCCTAATAAAAACACTAAACATTGAAGGGAATTTAACTGTTATATATTGAATTGAATGATGTCATGCTTACCGCGAAATGTGATAACTGATATCGATAAAAGTCAGAGTGTATGGATTTACTGGAGTAAAATATGTTCAGAAATAGTTGTAATTCTCGGTGAACTATATCAGAAATTGATATCCATCATTTTGGTACCATGTACCGACTCGGAAGCCATAGTGTTATTACCATGTACCTTTTCGGTGTAATAATGTTGGTATCGGTTACTATCACAATAGCCATAGTGTTAGTATCCTTTAAAGACTCGGTAAATATATTATAAATGTGAGTTAGCGTTGAAGTCACATTGTCGTAGACTATATGATGTTAGCTTCACTATTTCATGTTTACACATTCGTCTAGGAGACTGTTCCGTCCTATTATCCCACATTCTTCCCCCAAATATATAGTGGTTAAAGGACGTAATACCGGCTCCTATTGATGAGTTGCTAGTAAGCACGATACGAATGTGCATGAGATTATACTTTCTGTTCATGCTGTCTTTGGTTTATATTTCTGGTCAACAACTGAACTAATTTGTTACTAGGTATGCAACACCTAATACATAATTGAAGGGAATAACTGATATAAACAAAAACATATAATAGTTGAAGGACCATAAGTTTAAATAAGTGTTGTTATGTGGAGAAAAAAATTGAAAATTTTTAATGAAAGTTACCCATTAATAACTTAGTGGAGAAAAAGAGCTATCATGTACATTCAAGAACCCAGATATTAAATATAGTAACTTGAATATGAGCAACATTTAAAGTTTTTCTTTCTGTACATGTTCAAAACAGATTTAATCGAGAACTAATTAATAAGGTTCATTAGTTGTGAGGCGTTTATTTTATTATTGATTCCGAAAAACGTTTCCAAATTTTTCATACGACGGTATTGGATATTAGGATCCAAATGATTCCGAAGCAGACGTGCTCAGGTTCGAGCCTTGGAAAGTACGTGAATTTCCAATAAAGACGAAAACAGTCTAATGGATGTATTTACATTCCTACACTTCACAATGTTTAGTTTAAACTGACATAATAGAAATGGTGATTAAATCAAGATCGCAACCTTGATTTAAATAATTGTTATCACAGCCTGCGCAACCAATGTTCGTTCAATGATATTTTGGTGAGTGTAATAAATAAGAGATACGTTCAAACAAATAATTTTGCTTATTATAATCAAGGTTGCGGTCTTGATATAAACACCTGACTCATTAAGTACTTACATACATCAGTATAAACTAAGCATTGTATAGTGTAGAAAAGACAATTCATCCAGTAGACCGGTTTCGTCCTTATTGGGAATTTATCATGTACTGGCCAGAATTTGCCGCGGACAGGACTCGAACTTGTGAACGTCTGCTTCGGAATCTGGTTCTCTAACCACTGAGCCATCCTGCCGCACTCTGCACTGCAAACAATTTTCAGTTATATACTAACTAATGTAACTTGGTTAAATAATTTTGTTTTTTCTCTTACTTCATTCCCGCGATGGTTTTCCTACTTTTTTATTAGAGCATTGATAACTAGATAGTTATATAATAATTTGCATGCGCGGAGTATAATTAAATCTGTTGCATATCGGAAATAAAATAGTTAACTTTATCTATTGGACAAAGTTAAGGAAATGTCTTTCGTTGAGATGTAATAAACTGCACAATTGCCAATGCGCAATCTTTATTCTCACAGATTACTTTGGACTTGTTTTCTTAGTTCAGGACATGGCGTATACTAAATCGGTAGTAATAAAAAGCAAGTAAACCTGGTTGCCATAATTTTAGGCGTTTGTCTGTCTACTGTTTATAATAATCTAATACTCTAAATTTTGCTTCACAGAGGTTTACTTGGAGGAAGAGCTTTCGACAGTTAATACACAAGGTTACAAGCAACGGTTGATTAACTTTAAGATATTACGTCCTGCTTTTGTCTTATTGAATATGTCTGGCAGAGTATTCTTCATGGTTTTGCCAAACCAAATAGAAACGTGTACATCTAATAACTGCACGGATTTCCTTCAAACAAATAGCGTATTGTAACAATGAACTTCCTGTCAATCAAAGAAATCAATAATTAATGAATTGAACTATTAAACAAGATAACAATGTTACTTAGAATAGAATATTTTCTCTCCCGTTATGTTGCTGTTCTCAAATATATTTGAATTTGTTTGTATTTCAATATCTTGTACAATTTTGGAAAATGCATTACCTCATACCTACAAAACTGATTTCCTTTTGAAAGTTTCATGTAGTTCTTTTGTCCTACGAAAAACAAATTCATAATTTAAAAAAAATTATTTTCTGGTCTACGAACCAACAAGATTTTGTTTATTATCTTGTGTTCAGATAGTTTTAAAATAATCAATGCTAACCAAAAAGAATTTGATCTAATTGGATAACGTGGAAGACGTACGGGGCATTTCTTACTCAACGTAGTTGCGGTTAAACACTCAATATCTAAAACAATTTGTCTAAATCAGTGAATTTCCATGTATGTACATAATGGGTGAGGATTTTATATCAAGATCGCAACCTTGTTTAAAAGTAAGTTTTGGAACTTCAATAAACATCACTTATATTTCGCATAAGATTTAGCACAAAACAGTTAAACTGCCATCCATCGCATGAGCTGACGCGTTTCGAAACTCCAAGGTCATCGTAAGGGCACGAAGACAAATAGATAAACGAGGAAATAAGCAGAAATGCGTGGATACAGCAATGACAATCAGAAACTAGGATAACAACTACAGTAGTCTTGTATGAAATTTACTTAATTGGAAATTTCGGCTACGCAATTTTTATGCAGTCACGAAATAAAAATTGCTGCAACTTTCGTCTTGCGTGTACAAGTTATTCAATTAAACAATCATTTTTTGTACAGGTAGTATTATTAATTAAATAAAAGAATTTTGCGAGAGTAAGATACGAAAAAAATCCATTATACTTAACCAGTTACAAACAATGCTAAAAGTGCCATACTCTACTGACGCGTTTTAACTTACAAAGTACATCATCAGAGCAAAACTACACTCCGACTAACGAGGATAAACCGCAATACATACAATTGTTACGTAATGGAATAATTTACGGCTCTCACCTTTTGTAATTTTGCGTGCATTGTACTTGAAAGGAAAGGCTGGCTGCACTCATTCTATGCAGTTGCGAACATAAAAACCTTGCAGCTTTCGCGGCACATTAATAAGTTATTAAATTCAATTCTGTACATCTAATCTGCTAACTTGCGATAATCATGGGCCCATTTGAAAGGTACATATTAATTGGCGATATTTTCAAGTTCGCAAACTATATGTAAAGATTTTTTGCTAGCAATTGCGCACTCCTTACTCTTTGAGTTTCAGAGCAATTGTGCAGCCGACATTTCCAGTCAAGTAAAATGCATGCAAGACTACTTGAGGTGAGAGCTGCTTGCCCAATTTTACGTTCCATATATATGCATTGCGGGTTGTTCCTCAGTAGTCGCTTTTCTGCGTTCTCTGATGATGATCATGGAAGGTCGAAACGCATCAGCAAGTTTGACCGACAGTATATTTTGCTATGTTGTTCGACGACAGGTTAAACACAATAGGATTGGTGTTTACTTCAAGTTCACAATTTGATTTAAAGAATTTCAATCTCCAGCCGCGCAATCAATTATTGCTTAATTGTAGTGCCTATATTTATGTGTGGCGAAAACTGAAAAGAGTTAATGTTCGTGACTGCATAGAAATTGTTTTTCCCGAAATTTCTAGTCAAATACAATGAAAGATGGACTAATAGAGATAAGTGCCCCATATCTAAATTTGCTCTCCATATATAAGCATTGTGATATGATCCGCGCTAGTCAGTTTGCAGTCCTATTCCGATAAAGATCGAGGAAGTTCGATACGCGTCCGTACTTGTGAACAACGTTAATTTTGCTAAATTAGTGCGACTAGTTAGATACAATGGAATTATTGTTTACTTTAAGCTCGCAAACTTGATTCAAATAATTTCAATCACCACACGCGTAATCAATGATTACTCAATCATATAAACTATAATCATGTAGCGAAAGCTGAAAAAAGTTAAAGTTCGTGACCGCAACCGACATTTCAGTGTACGTCAGACTGGTAGAGGTTGGAGACGCATAACTAATTTTTCTTTCCATGTATATATTGTTCGTGCAGCTGTCGACAGTTTTTCCGGTATTTTGGGACATGTTAGGTACATTAGGGTGTATATATATTTATAATGTCCATTCCTTTTTAATTTAACAGTATTCTTATAATTAGGAAAACACAAATAACAAATATACTGGGAAAAATAGCACTTGTATATGTAACAGTGAACAATGCGCACAGATGGTTAATTCTCAAGCTATCAAAACAATAATGACCAGATCTCAGACATCACTTTGCAATACTGCGAGAATGAACTTTTACATGCAAACACGCATACACACAAACACAAACGCATACACACTCACCAACTAGCCAAAACAAGAAACAGCAGTAAAAACGAGTCAGATTTGTTACCACTAGCATAATCAATTGAAAACCCAAAATGTATAAATATGTATGATTGTATAAGAGATGATTAGTATTCACGAAATAAATGGCCTTTATCCACTTTGTTATTTGTGTTTTCCTAATTATAAGAATATATATATATATATATATATATATATATATATATATAGTCCATTGCCTTCGAATATTACAAATTGAAGTTCTTATTTGGAAGTAAAACACGATAAAAACAAAGTGGACAAAGGCCATTTGTTTCTGAGACTACAAAACATCATTTTAAAATCGTTATATATATATATATATATATATATATATATATATATATATATATATATATATGTAAACATCCATAATTGTTATCACCACCAGCGCAATCAATGAACTTGGTGCTGGTTTAGTTATATGCTACTCGAGTAGTCCGATTAAAATAACTTTAATTTTGGACATAATAGATTCCTTTGTAAACTCAATTTGTTGGGATTGTAATACGTTTACAGATATGCGGTTCCATTTAGACGTTGAAATTGATTTTTTATGTAATATTGATGATAAATGAACAAGCATTGCTGTTTTATTGCAAATGTAAAGGTCATTTTGTTAAATTTTATGACTGGATAATTAAAGTTAGATTGGGTCTTACCTCCAGCTCGCTTAATCGATACTAATACCTTTTATCGCACTCATGAAAGCCACTAATACTTAATTGTAAAACGTAAAAACGTGTAGCGCAGGAAACAAACGTGTCAATTTATTGAAAGCATAGCTACTGTGCGGCTGACATTTTCTGTCAAGTTCAAAATATCCGAGGGTATTAGAGGCTAAAGATGCAAATTTTATTTATTTTTCAGTTTGACCAAAGATAGTCTGTTTGGCGACGTGTCCTGATGATGACCTTAGAAGACGGAAACTATTTCCCATTTTTTACTGAATAAAGTTGTGCCATTTTGTGCGACTAGATGAACAAAAATGGGATCGGTGCTTATCTGACATTGGCATACGTGGTTTTAACAAGTTAAAGGTAGCCTTATTAATTTTGAAATGAAACTCCCATTGTAAAGAAGAAATAGAATTTGCGTTTTTAAATTTATTAAATGAAAGAAAATTAGGTAACACAATGTACAAAAAAAATCCTATGCAACCTATTCAGGAGTCTACCATTTTGATAAAAATCTGGTTATAGTGGAAAAGAGAACTCGTGCACCTTAAAAACAGATAAAGTCAATTTAACTTAGCATAAGACTGCCTATTATATCCAAAGTTTTCCAATCGTGCAACAATATTTCTGTATAGTAAAGTTAAAATATTCAAATTACCCTTTCGATGGGCAAAAATAAAAAGATATTTTATCAGATAGAAGAAAGGCTTCTTACTCATTTTCTTCTGAAGTATCTATAAATGAACATCTATTTATATATAAATTGAGTGGCAAAACAATATAGAAATATGTAGACATGGAGTGTGAAAAAAGGCAACCAATCAATTGCGTGCGTCACTTCCAGTTCAAGATCAATACCTGAACATGCTTCTTCTGCTTGCATAAATCCGGCTGCAATTTGTTTATCCATAAGGCTTCGTATGTGGCTAGCTCTCTTCTGTTATTACATTTAGTAATTATTAAAAACCATTTACCATAAACCAACCTGGTTTGCACTGTATTTGCATGACAGCAGTTTTGTTCTGTTTCAAAATAAATTACCAACGGTTCGTGGCAGATTTTCAAGAATTGACACGTTGGTTAGTAAAGATTCAAAAGAAAACGAATATAA
The DNA here is from genome assembly GCA_029291075.1 of Eudiplozoon nipponicum. NCBI lineage: Eukaryota > Metazoa > Platyhelminthes > Monogenea > Mazocraeidea > Diplozoidae > Eudiplozoon > Eudiplozoon nipponicum. The sequence goes on from JAQBSW010000417.1 coordinate 46,466, forward strand.
TAAAGCAATTCACGATTTAATGTCTAATGGCTATCCTAGACAATTAATTGAATCAATTATTAAAAGGGGAATTAAACAGATAAATACGTATTCCGGACCTGAAAATCTCATTTGAGGGGGAGGCACAAAAGAAAGTTGAAGCAGCATTAACACGCCCATTTAATGCAGCTAAACTACGAGTGTTACACTTGCCTTTACCAGTAATCAAAGAGAAACAGCCGTTAATGTCGAAATCAAATATTATTTACCAATATACATGCACAAGTTGTCGATTAACTTACGTAGGCCGTTCGACCAGACGGTTAATTACTCGAATGAGAGAAAATTGTAACTTAAATGCCTGTTTTAAATCAAACGGTGAGTATACGTCTGCAATTGATAAAAAACATTGTTGGACATAACACGTATGTTCTGCATACGTAGCATCTTTTTAGAATAAAATCGAATATCTTAATTGTGATTCAAACCAAAAATGTTCCATCAAATAGATAATAATATTGGCAAATATACAATATATAATGTAATAGAAAAATGGTGTTAGCGACATACGAAACCTTTTTGATAAACAAATTGCAGTTGAATTTATGCGAGCAGAAGAAGCATGTTCAGGCATTGAGCTTGGACTTGATGTGACGCACGTAATTGATTAGGTTTTTTTCACACTCTCTCCATATTTACATATCACTATCTTGTTTTGCCTGTCAATTTATATATACTGAGATGTTGATTTGTAGATACTTGAGAAGAAAATAAGAAGGAAGCGTTTCATGTATATGATAAAAATTCTTTTTACATTTGCACATGGAAAGGGTACTAGGAATTTTATTAAGGCTCGCATTTCAAACGAAAGTTAAAAGAATATGCTGCAAACTTTAGGAAAGCTATTTATATCGTTTCTTTTGTGTTTTGAAGGCGAAATTTCAACAGGCATTTCTCTTAAGTGCACTAAAGCAAAACTTGAGTCGGGCCTACTCGGTAAACTAGACTAGTAAGTATCAGTTAATTCTAAACTAGCACATTCATCAATCACAAATACCATGTAATAGAATTATTTTTTTCTCTGAAAATTCATTAAAATTATATATTTATGGTTATGGAAGCCGGGAAAAAACCGGTTCCTGGTTATTGGAATGTCTGCTAAGATAACGGGCAGGGTCCACTTATACGCCGTCACAGCCTTTTCATGAGCGTAGCCAATGCAAAACCATAAAATGGCTTTTCGGTTCTAGCATGATAGTGCACTTGATAAGGTCGACAAATATCACAATTTTAAGCGATATTTGAAATAAGCTACTGAATCATAAATGGGACAGACAAATATCACAGTCAAATAATTAAACGAACATTGGTTGCGCGGGCGGTGATAACAATTATTACAATCAAGGTTGCGGTCTTGATATAAACATCTTGCCCCTTAATTACTTTCATATGTCAGTATCAACTAAGTATTTTATACAGAAATTCAGACCGGTATAGTCCTAATTAGGAACACAGCAAAAACTGTCCAGAATTTACCGTCGACAGGACTTGAACCTGGGCACGTCTGATACGTAATTCGGTACTCCAACCACTGAGCAACCTTGCCGCACACTACACACTATCTTCTTTTATATGCTAACTTACGTTTGTTGTTTAGCCTTTCCTTTAGATGGAGCCTATATGGCAACCTTTAGACCCGAAATTCCAACATACGATTCCCAATCTGACATAATAGAACGGACACCACGCTACGTTGTGAAGTGGTATTGAAACGAATATTTATATAATTAAACGAACATTGGTTACGTGTGGGGTGAAAACAATTATTATAATTAAATTCGCGATATTGATATAAACACCTGACCAATTATGTACACACATTTGTCAGTATAAACAACGTATTGTATATTGTAGAAAAGGCAATTTATCCAGTAGACCGGTTTCGTGCTTATTGGGAACTCATCGCGTGCTGGCGAGAATTTGCCGCAGACAGGGCTTAAACCTGGGCGCATCTGCTTCGGAAAATGATGCTTTAACCACTGAGCCAGCCTGCCACACACTACACACTGACATATGTAAGTAATTAATGGGTTAGTTGGTCCTATCGATATCGCAACCTTGATTATAATAAATATCACCGTCATCACTTTGAACCGAAGTATAAATCTTGCTGACAAACGTACACATCTGTGAGTGCAAAACCTAGGTAACCTCATAATCATCTGCACTCTGACTGAACTCTTACCTACATTACGCAAAATTTACGTATGCACGTAAGTCTGCAGGTATGTATCTATTTTTGTATGCACACATTTATTAAGATGTGTATGCACATACGCATACACGTGTGTATGTATGTATGTATGTATTTATGTATGTATATATGTATGTATGTATGTATGTATGTATGTATGTATGTATGTATGTAGGTATGTATGTATTTATGTATGTATGTATGTATGTATGTATGTTTGTTTGCATGTATGTATGTATGTATATATGTATATATGTATGTATGTATGTATATATATATATATTTATGTATATCTGTACCTTTGTATACAGGCATTGTATGCATGTATGTAAGGATGTTTGTATGTATGTATGTATGTATTCATGCATACATATATTCATGTAATTATATATGTAATTATGTATGAATTAAAAAATGTATTTTTGCAAGTATGTATGTTTAATGTATGAATGTATGTATGCAAGTATGTATTTATGTTTGTATTTCTATTTGTAAGTATTTATTTATAGTGTAAATATATTTATTTTTATGTATGTTAAGTCTGTATAAATGTATTTATGTATGTATGTTTGTGTGTGTAAGTATGTATTTATGTATGCAATATATGAGTACAATTATGCATGCAGGTTTGTATTTATGTGTTTATGCGTGTCAGTTTGAATTTACATGTGTATGAATGTATGTAGTTCGGTTGCACGATATTATGCATGCATTTGTACCGACGTGTGTGAGTATTTAAAAAAATTAGCTGCGACTACATTAATTAAACCACGAGAACACAAAATAGGGCACCGGTAAATATGTCAAGCGACATCAATTAGCAAAATAGTTACTTAGTTGAAGACTGTGCATGTGAAAAATGGTGATGGACTTTAAAAATTATTAAGCTTTCTACCAACCAATAAATTTGATGTAGAATATATTTATTGCTGATAATTTCACTCTGTTCTACGTCCCATTTTAGAAGTTTTTATTAAAAATCCGATGACGATGATCGAATATTGAATATCAAATTAAAAATACGTGCAGTTTACATCCGTGTTGAAAATGTGACGACCAAATATTTTATTTACCTGATAGGCATATTCGTTAAGAAAGGAAGATTGATAGGCGCAGGAGACAAGCAAACAATAAATCAGGACTCACGTGGTTTAATTTTTACGACTAAGACATCAGACACATCCAGTCATATTGAAAAAAATGAACTTATTGTGTATATAGAAATTTTAATAAGTCTACGGTAGGTTATCAAAAAAATCATTAAAAATTTTACTAGACGGTAAACTTGAGTAACAAATAAAGATTTTTTTAAAGAATACACTACCCATATTGAAAATGAAATACTCAGATAGCGGTTCGTTTATTCTTTTTACATGGAGCTCTCACCACAAAAAAATTGCGATGGCACACAAACAAATTTACACACGAATATATATATATATATATATATATATATATATATATATATATATATATATATATATATATATATATATATATATATGTTAATATTCAAAGTCAGAGTAAGTTTAATGTCCATTTACATAAAAATATAATATTGTACAAGCATTACTGCTTATATACATTGTTAGTATGCTACAAACATTGCAGTTGATTGCGAATGCAATCTACTTAATAAACAATTTAAAAAAAAGTATCTACCTATTACTATTATCAAGGTTTTGATCTTGATATAAACACCTGATCCATTATTTAAATACATTTGTCAGTACAAACTAAGAGTTTTATGGTGATGAAAAAATGCATCCAGTAAACCGGTTTCATGCTTATTTGGAGCTCATCACGTACTTGCCAGAATTTGCCGCAGGCAGGGCTCAAACTTGGTCACGTTTGCGTCGGAATCTGGTGCTCCAAACACTGAGCCACCCTGACGCACACTAAAAGCACACAGCGGGTGAGCTGACGTCAAGCCTCGATGGTAGCAGACCGACACACTTGTTAATCTCACGACAGCCTAACTTTTTTGAGTCAACGCCTCAACACCTCGCGAAAGTGGAATACAAACTGTAGAGGAACAGCACACGAATAAATTACCAAAATAATGCCTTGTTAAAGAAAATGAAATCCGTGGGTGATAACAGGACTTCTGCTACAGGCAAAAAAGCATTTGAAAGTGTTAGTTTGATCGGTCTCCGCTATCCGTTCGGCGCAAATCTGGTATCAAAGACCATTTATACGACTGGAAATCGGACAAACGATTCTTTTCCTACCATCTAAATCCACCAGAATGAAAGAGTGGATATAAAATATCACTGTATTTATCTTAAACATTCCAACATTGCGCTTCTATGCTGGTGGTAGACATGATAGGCAAGACGCCTAACAAATAATTACTTTGTTGAATTCCCAGCCCAAGAAAGGGCTGGCTACCTTTGATGAATAGGCATTAGAATGAAAAGGATTAGCATCCGAATTGAATTGCGTATTACGTGCAATGTTACTTGCATACTAGAACCCACCTCGCCTTCAATTGCTCGGCAACGAGCCAACAAATTAATCTAGATGCCATGCTAACTCGTGACAATTGGATCTTAATTTAAAGTCATATCAGCGTCAATCCTTCAAAAAGAAAGTACACCTAATACATAACTTGGTTTAAGACTAACAAATTTTTGTATTGTGCCACTACGCTGACAAATAGAATATGCTGCGGAACTCCAACCGAAATGGTTCATAGTACAAATCTCGACTGCAGCTAACAATAAGAATAGTTGGTCTTTCAGAAAAACTGTATTAACCAATTTATGCAATTCTTATTTTATACAGACACGTATCCGCACACACACACACACACACACACATATATATATATATATATATATATATATATATATATATATATAATCCAGTTATCATGTTCTTTATTTCTTTTAATATTTTATTTATTAACACGGTAAAATTATCACAGCCACAGTTCTTCGTTAACCACATTTAACTTCAAAATCAATAAAATATAAAATCAATATAGAACTGCTTGAGCTGAGCATATATGTATATGTAGATATTAAACAAGGCAGGATCATGAGAACCTAAACTGGTAACACAAACACACAGACACGCACAAGTATACGTGCTTAGGCACAAAATTGATCTTCAAAACACGCGCGTAATAACGCAGGCACATGTACGAAAAGTTATACAGTTTTATTGCACACCATAATGACGTTCAAGCGTATTATCGGCGACGAAGGTCTTTAACAAAAGAAAACTAAGTGAAAATGTATCAGCAAGTTTATCAAAAAGCTTTTATATCAACTGTAATACTATTATTTGTGAACAGTTAATTGGCGCGCGATTTTATCTTACGCAAATAATTGTTATTTTTTATGCAGCACAAAGTGAAAAAAATAGCGTTAGAAAAATCCCTACGAAGCTAACCAATTTCTGATAAAATAAGCGTTTTTCTAAACAGTTAAAATTTTCCCACTTGGATTATTGTAAAATTTGAATATTTATAAGTGTCTTTCGTGCATTCCATCAAAATTTATTATTATTATTATTATTCTATTAATTTAATCGTAATTAAGCAAATTGGCTGTCAGCAATCATTTATTAAGCAAGACGGAGAATAAATGCGGGGTTGACACTATTAAGCGAATACACCTCACAGGTGTTCTAGTGCACTGAGGTGGTTTAATTATTTTATTTATTTATTTTTTATCAAACATGGAATACAGAACAATGCTGCATTTAAACGAACATTGATTGCGCGAATGGTGATAGCAATTACACTAAATGAAGGTTGCGATCTTTATATAACCACCTGACTCATTAAGTACATATATTTGTCAGTTTAAACTAAGTATTGTATAGTGTGGAAAAGACAATTTATCCAGTAGATCGGCTTCGCCGTTATAGGGAACTTATCACGTACTGTCTGAAATTTGCCGCGGACAATGCTCGAACCTCGGCACGTCTGCCGCAAAATCTGTTGCTCTTACCGCTTAGCAATCATGCCGCACACCACACAATTTTTTCAGTTATGTTCTAACGAATTTGTCTTGATTAGCTTCTCTTTTCATTGTAGCCTATATAGTATCCCTTTAGCCCTAAATTCCATTGCGTAAGTCATTAAAAATTATATATGTAATAGTTTTGAGCATTAAATATAAAACTCAAATATTCGGTGCTACCAGGTGTTACGGTCACATTTCAGAAATTCTATGCGTTACTTGTGCATTGTGACTTAATCCGTGTAGGACAATCAACTTCTATGCTCTTGCAATCGCTAAAGATGTTCGCAACGCGTCAGTTAGTTATTAATATTGTGCAAACGGTCAAATTAAATTCCAGTGGTGTTTATCTCAAGACCGCGAACTTTATTCGGAGAATTGGACTCTTTAATTGTACAAAAGCATAGATGTGAAAAAATAATCTTCATTACATACATTGATTGTCTTGATTTGGAACAATTCGAGAGGAGAGCAAAACAGAGCCATTGCTAATAGAAACACCGTTGCATCCTATATTTAATTATTGAAAAAATTTTGCTACTGCAATCACTCACGTTTCTCGCATATTCGGCACATGACTAAAATGTCAATTGCATAATTTAAATTAAGGCATTCTAAAGGTATGTTTCGCGAGTGGTACTGACATTTGCAATAACAAGTAATTATTGATTTGGTTGTAAAGCCCTTGTAAATATATTTTTTGGCTAATTTTCAACGGAATTGTGTATAAGATTTGTATTGCATCTATTTTTAAGCAGATTTTATATAAACTATATTCTATATCTAAAATAATTGGTAATAGAAATTCCATGCCCAATAAAACTTGCATTAACAAAATTTCAAAGTCAGATACTGTTCACGGCAGAGAACTAATTTATACGCAATTACGTATTAGGTGTTGCGCACCTAGTAACAAATTAGGTGAGGAATGTGGGAAAATAGGACGGTACCGTCCTGATCGTCAAAAAAATTGCCAGAATTGAATTCGATCGCGTTCTGATAAATTAGATTTCGTCTGGAAACTAAAATATCTTCTGTACGGGAAGACGCGTTAAACCGCCAATAACACGAAGCTGATATTGTCTAAACTCTCAATGCTGCCTCAAAAAACACGGTTTTTGTATTATTTCCAACGTCAATATTTACTCTCTCGATTTAATCCAACTTAATTTCCATTTCCTTTTAAGAATTGTTGGTATAAAATATCAGATATTACAGTCGAGTTAAATTTTTAAGAAAAGAATATGGCCTAGTCAAAAAGTTCATCCTGTATCTGCTCAATAGTAAATTTATGATTAAATAAAAGTCAAATTACAAATGCATAAGGTTAGCTAAACCAAAATTTATACACCTTTTAAAATGCGGTAGACAGTCATTCTCAAACACAGATATCAATCACTAAATTAAAGTTAAACGTTGGTACGTCAAGGCCTGTGAAGTAAGAATATTTCATATATGTTTTATCAACAATGACTAATTTCTTTAAAAATTTCACAAAATATGCCGTTTAACTTCGACACGTGCAACGAAAAAATGTATACATCATTAACAAAGATTGCAATAAATACGTATAACGCAAACTACAAGATTGCCGACTCGGAACCCCATCTAAGTATGCTTCGTACACGCGAAATTGTAATAATAAAGAATGCCGTCAATAGTACGGTTACAAATGCCAACGAAACGGAATATACGAACCTATGCGAAGGTTTGTTTCATAATGAGGCAGACTCCGTTGCATTTCCCAAAAACGTTGAGGCATTCGATTTGCACCATGCTTAAATCAGAAAAGGGGTCTTATCGCTTGCAGTAAATTGCGCATATCGCCAAACCTTGGGAATCAGACGACATTTGTAAGAAGGAAAGCCAAATTTAGAGCGCCTCTGACGAATTAACATCATTAATTTCTTAGGAAAACAATTTGTGTACCCGATTTAGACATGGTGAAGGGAGACACAGGTGATTCTGATGTATAAGGAGGAACCCACAGATGGACACGTTACAACCAATTTCAATTTAATTAAGACAGATAAATGCTCGGGTACACTTCTCATTAATAGCAAATGCCAATTTAGATCAAATAAGCTGCTTTCTTTATGATGAACAGAAAATGAGACCGCGACAAGAATGTGAAGACAACTCAGTATCTACTTAGGATTTTATATGTCGCAAAATTAAAAGTTTGTCAAAAAATTTGAAAGGTAACCGACAATTCCAACTCTAATGACATCGATTGCGTCATATGTCGTCTCAAACAAGCAAAACCAGTCGTCACACCTGCGGTCTGAATTTACGCCTTGCGGGCAGCCCACAATGTAGTCGAAATGTGAAATGTGCATTCATCAAAACCAAGAATGCAAATGACGAAAAATTCCCAGCACACACTGACGAGAGATTTAAAAACATGGCCTCATACAACGAAAAGTCAAATGCCAAATAAATGTATCGCGATACATTTAACTCCGTTAATGTGGTAAAATTGTGCATTATCAGATTAAAAATTCAATTCTACAAGCATCACTGGTGAAAAACACCTAAGATTTCTGTTATAGGTTCATCGCTTATAATCACCCATCATTCCCCATTCATGCAGGCATCCAAAACTTATCCTTAAAAAGCCGTAAATGTGTTAGATTCGCTATCGCTGGTGATTGCTTAGCATACGTTGATGTAGTGTCGAAGGACAGATAGTCTAATAGCTGATGTTTACACGTTTTACCTGAAACATCCAAACTACGGACACTTATTAAAAATTACTGACAGTTTCATAATTATTCATGCAGCTGTATAAATGAACAGCATGCCTAACGATTGCTCAACGTGGGCCATTGTATCCTGGTAATTTACGAGCAGGAAACTCTTTAGTCTAACGCAGTCTGCTACCCTTGACGTATTGCTATTGAGACAAGATGTTGGCCTTAAAAGTAGAATAAATTAACGCCGGATATGGACTGAACAATGCATCCGTTAGAGCACGGCCGTCGCGAATCCTCAAAAAATAAATTTGATACGAAAGATATCCAACCAAAAAATGAAATTATGCTCAGAATACTTTCAGTGCCGGGAATTTTCATTGCTCATAAGACGAGTTTTTCGAAGGTTTGTCAATATATTAAATATAAGCATAAAAAAATGCAATATATATATCGATATATATATATATATATATATATATATATATATATATATATATATATATATATATATCGGTAATTTAAAAACATCATAATTTCCACCTGTGCAAACCAAGATCATCAGCGTAAACAGTTCGAATTGCATAAGACACGTGCTAGCAACGAAGAAACAAAAACAGGCCGTGGGATGATTTAGAGCATCAGTTTTGCATTAGAATAAACGACTGTCATTTCAGTTAGCTTTGCATGGCAACTATTTATATCGCGCCGAACATTCAACCCGAACCTATGCTGGGCAAAATGACAACTGATCTAAGTTATTTCATTTGACATTATTTTATTCTGGATGACGGGTTTGAACTATTTATTTGTTTCGGACAATTAGTTCATGATTGGCATTGCTAACGAGGCTATGCAGAATAATATTGTATTCTACACGCAACAAACGTCGAAATTGTGCATAACAAATACTTCGGTCAATTCTCTCCTTATCTCTCCCTCTTTCTCTGTATCTCTCGAGGCCTACCCAATCGTATGCAGAGTAATTCCGTAGAATGCATTAATTGAACATTCAAAAAAGTTTTATTTTGAAAGTTTTCAGGAACGTTTACAACTTGACAAAAATCGATTAAATCGGAAATCCGCAAATGAATACGTAATCGACAACACCTACGAGAAGACTTGAGCATCCAAACCAGCCGGGACTCACTTCCGACACCAATCTGTTGGTGCTTCACCTGAGTCGGCTTCGCAGTACGTTCATCAGACCAACTTGCAGAGAGTTATTTTTTTAGCAACAATGTTTAATTAGCCATTGTTTAATGGAGTAGTGCTCCGAGTCACGATTTTCGTGGTTATCATCATTTTCGAGGGCAATATATTGTGTGTAATTGTTGAAATCAATGTGCTCTCAGGTCATTGGTTTTGGCGAGTGCGACAAACGCAGAGAAGAGCTATTCGGCGTGTACATGTTTGCATTAAGATTGTGCTATCTGTGCGAGTGTTTTGTTGTGTAAACCACGACTGAATAGTGCGAATTTCAGGTTGTTGTTGTTTTTGTTGAATTTTGTTTAAATGCGTCGCAGTTTCTGATAATTTGTCCTCAAAAATTCAGAGTTAGTTGCTTTTGAAAAACTTAAACGCTTATGTTGAAAAAGGTACTGCATCCTTCGTCAACAATTTGTGGAAACCAAAATTTGTTAGTAAAATTAGCGCAATTTATTACAAAATATTCGTGTTTTAAACTGAAATTTAGCATTTTATTTTATACTGTTTTACTTTGAAGTTGAGAATCAAAAGTTGAAACACAGTAGTTTATCAATTAGAGACTAGCTTTAAATCCTGCGTGCCTGTAATAATAAATACCACAAGGGCCAGTATCTCCAATACAATATACATAGCGGTGGTACCTACACAGACTGAGTTAATATATATATAGTATATATATATATATATATATATATATATATATATATATATATATATATATATATATATATATATCAGTCGCACTGTCGAAGGCTTCTGTATGAAGTTAGCCTGACTACTGCAGGTTTACACATTCGTACTAGGAGATTATACTGTCCTATTATGCCCACATTCTTCTACCCAAATATATAGTGGTTAAAGGGCGTAATACCGGCTCCTACTGATGAGTCGCCAGTGAGCACGAAACGAATGTGTACATGAGATTATACGTCTTCCGTTCATGCTGCCTCTTGGTTTATCCTTCTGGTCACATCTGAACTAATTTGTTACTGGGTTCGCAACACCTAATACATAATTGTATATATATATATATATATATATATATATATATATATATATATATATATAATATATAGCAAGTCTGAAAATGAACCAACACTACGGTTATTGTTACATTACCCAATACCAACATTATGACACAAAAAGGTACAGGGTACCAGAACTGTGGTTGCCGATTCGGTACATGATACCAACATTATGGATTTTAATGTATGCTAAAGTTCGCCAAAATTGATTGAAAGCTGATTAACCGGAAATATATTCGTAATATAGTATAATCATATATCTAAAAATGGTTTATTTTATTTCTTTCTTGTCCTTTGTAAACCATTTCATGTGTGGATACACTCAGCTTCAAATGTGCAATTAATTTTAGTCTGAAGAATATTTTTATCGTGTAAACGCAAAGTTATTGACAAAAATCAATGTTTTACCTAATATCCAAATGAATAATCAAATGAAAAGGAAATATATATATATATATATATATATATATATATATATATATATATATTGAAGCTGATGTATATTCACTTTACTAAAAAACCGACCTCCCACCAACGAATAGTTGAGGCTTAAGAGGAGTGTTTATCTTGCAAACTCCAAAGTTGGTTTTTTAATATCTATGAGTTATTATTGGTAAGCTGGAAAAGTGAGACAATTTAACTGTAGTTAAGGGGGCTCACATTATAGTTTACCTTCGTTGGACAAAAGTCAATCTTCTTCACTATACGTCATTCTTATTGGACAATTTCTCCGTGACGGTCACGACGCAACTTCATATTTTTTGCTATGGTGTAGAATCTGTTTCATGTGTACCACTCTACATATGAATTTTGGTATTATTTCGGTCAGTCAGTTGATTATTATGTTAGTTCGAAGCGTGTGAGTAAGTGCGACTAATTTATTAAATGGAGATTGATTGATGCATTTCTCAAGTCCACCAGGCAAACTTCAATAAGCAAAGTTAACAATATACCATAGGAATGCTAGGTTCTGATTTGATCTATTCATGTCTTCAAATTAAGCACGAACAATGAGCTTTTCTCTGGTGGTCGGGACCCACTTTTTCTGTGAACTTTGGTATCACAATATAAAGATATAATGCTTGTAGTGTTTTATAAATAAATTTATTACACGACATCATCCAGGAAAATATGTCGATCATGCAATTGTCGCTAATTAAAAACACTGCATAATCTATTTCACAGGCCATAAATGTAAAACTTTATTTAGCGACAGATTAACTGTTTAGATCGTGATAGTACTGCACGCAGCAACTCCAAATTTCGATCTTTTTCGTCAAGAAGTTGTCTAGTGCCGCCTCATATTACACGACGAGGCGCTGCACCTTTCTGAGAATTTGTGAAGCAATCAGCAACAGGCAAGTGTAAACCCTAACAGGGTAAGGCTCGAACGAGTCAACTTGTTTAACCTCAAATTTCCCAGTTGAAATTTATAGATTCCATTTGGTTGGCTGGTCTCAACATCCAACATGCAGCATTTTTTTCGGACAGGGCTTGCGAACTTATAGCAAAAATCAATCCTATTTCATTTAATCATTTGCAGAACACAGCAAAAAATCGAACATCGCACGCACTTACGTAGTTTGACCATCAGTGTTCATCAACGATATAGTGCAGCCAACATTTCAATTCAATTACATCGTATGCGTGACACCAAATTCAAGAACCACAGATCTGATTTTGCTTAACTTAAGCATGAATTACGGTCTGACTATCGTTAGTCAGTTTTCCGCCGTGCACTGGCGATGACCGTCGATTTTCGAGAAGTATCTATACTTGCATCTTACGGTAGTGTTGCAATGTTCGCGACTGTTTAAATAAAATTTAATTGGTGTTTGTATCATGCTCGCAAACAGGATTTAACTAATTGCGTTCAGTTTCTACACAATCCGATATTCGTTAGTCAAAAATGTTTTACTCCGTTATTTGCAAAATGTTCTAGAATAAAATAATAGCCATCCAGATAAATCTGTCAATTGCCTTCCCTTTATGTTAAAGACGTAGGTGGCAAACTCGATACCATCTAGGTATTTGAGCAGAATATTCCCAGTACTGTTTCAAAGGTGATTAAATTAAGAGACTGTTTATTGGTTTTCATGGATTCCAGTGTTTCTAGAACTCACTGTGTGGAGAAGTGTGATTTCGACCCATATCTTTTTGTATACCTTAAATGATATCCAACAGTTAATTTTCCTTCTTCTTCATTTCGATGAGAAAATCAAATAAATTTATCGCCTAATCGTCGAAAGTATTTTGGAATAGAATAAATATTTTTAGGCATGATTTTGTCTCGTAATTAATATTGTTAATACGTTTCATAATATCCTCACAAATCATAACCTTAAAATTCCTAAATGTAGGAAAATTATTGAATTTGAATCATGATTAATACATAATTTTCCAGATCTCCAAAATATGTCAAAAGAAATAAAATGCAGTGTTTCGCTATGCGTATTACTTAATATCATCGTGAAATATGCTTATATTTCTTGTCTATATACTTGTAGAAATAAGTTTTGAATAGATATACATTCTTCCTAAAAATTTAAAAACACCCGTTGACTCTCGACGAGTTGCATTCGCGGGCTGTTGCTTTGCACAATCAGTTTCACAAAAATCCGATTGATCCCCATTTCCAGGTACGCATCGATTTCGTCTTAGTTTTGGCTGGGTGCGGATTCGTTCCTTTCTTCCGAACGTATCACGCGGAGAATCAACACATGAGGCTCTGTAACAACACACGTCTATGAACTAAATCTGTATTTGTTTGTTAGAATAAGCTTAAAATCATTTCTTAGAAAATGACAAAATGTAACCAAAACTCAAAACCTTTTTCATGTAAATACTTCCAATTCAATTATTCAAGCTTTAATTATAAGCCACATGCGGCAATATGTTGTCACCCATGGGTAATATTATTTGTTCACCGCCTTTTAAACATAACGTTGTGTTAGATGCGTCAGAAACATTTGTTGATAGAGGTGCATAATAATTAGGTAACTAGACAAAATTAATGAAATTTTTGGCCTTAGTAAAAATAATCATTCTAAAATCAGTCTAATTAACTTATTTGAAGAGGTACAGATTTTAGGATTGTGCGATTCATTTAAGCGGTGCGCGAGAAAGTCGAATTCAGATATTTTGGACAAATAGCTTGTGACCAGAAGTAAACCGAAAACCTCTTCTCGATAAAAGTCTACTTAAACCGAACAGGCAACTACAATTACAACATTTTCTTTTCTCGCTCACGATGATATTAGAAATAAAAAGTTACAAATTAAAATAAAATTTTGTTCGACTAGAATAGATAAACCGACGAAAGCGAATTGCATTATTAGATAGTTTTTCTAAATTAATTTTCGAAACGAAATTATTTTTTTACGAATGGAATTTACACTTTCCGTCGTTAATTGACGCCATTTGGCCGGAAAATGTGCTAATTTTGCAATTATTTGTAGTAGCACCACAAAGGTGAAAATAATGAAGAATCTGCTTTCTCGCTCACCTGCGCGACACCGAGTACCTCAAGTCTGTTTCCCGGAGCAATGCCAACTTTGCCTCGATGCGTGCATATCCACCAGCCTTCATACCCAGGTGGATCGCGTTCCAGCACAGTGAGTATGTCCCATCTGCTGAATGCGAGTTCCTGAGGCATTTCAGAAATATTGTCAAACATGGCTCTCGCCAGAAGGGGCTGCAAGACTGTAGAAGGACGTTGAGTTTGTTGTCGAAGTTGATTTGCATTTTGCGCCTCAGTAGCGACTGACACAACCGGATTTCCTGAGCTAGAAAACGCGGACGACGTACTCACGCTTGGTAAATTATTAGCGTGACAAGACTCGTTTATCTCATTTATTGCAACTGCGGTAGGCATTTTTTAAAGGGTTGTCCGTTTTACAATCACATGAGGCTAAAGGAAATTTGCTTCCTGTTCAATATCTGTCAACAAACGTTATAGAATGTACATAATCCAAAAATTCGTTTTGTTAACAATCGCCGTAGGTCAAAGGAGTAAGAAAAAACATTTCTTCACCTATACACTGAACATATAATAAAGAAACACATAGACTATTCGCGTATGGATATATGCATAATGTACAACCTTCAGCACTATAATGAAATACAGAAGTTGCATGAAAAAAAAAATTTATATTCCAAAACGGACAACTTTCACAAGAGAGGTGTTGATAGCTTCGTCTGATTCAATACTATTAGATTTAGGATTCCAAATTCAAGATCAGGTTATTAAATAACAAAAACTCACAATGAAGTGAATCATGCCATTATCAGTCCAAATCCAGACATTATTTGAAAAATCATATTTTACGAATGTAATTGACAAGAGTAAAACCTATCAGAATTAAGCTCGTATGTTATTGGTTAATAAGTGGAGAACATGCAATTAATTATACTGACGGTCCAATCAGCTAACAGCAAAGTACGATTTTAAATTTTCGTATTTATATTTGGTATTGAATAAGGAGGTAATTATGCTAAGTGGTATGGTGTCGCGTAAACTATAATATTTATGTACTTTTTTCAACCAATAACTTGGCATAAATGCTGTATAGACTAGGTGAGAAAACGCCAAAGCTATAAATCTCCATTACTGAATCATGTATCCTAAATACTTGTATATATATATATATATATATATATATATATATATATATATATATATATATATATATATATATATATATATATATATATATATATATATATATATATATATATATATGTATATGTATATCCATACTTTCCTATTCTGTAAAAAAATAATTGCCACATTTTATTATTAGGCGATTTTTGCATTTACATTGATTCTTAGAGGTTCGCCTTACTTATGCACTTTTACTAAACCATATGCCCCAGGTAGGATTGTAATTATTGGTGAAAATCAGTCATCATGCATTTTTCCTAATCCTCTTAGATTATCAGTTTATTTATGAAGGCGTTTAATTCATCGTTTCACTTGTCGGTAGGCCCTTTATTTATTTTTTATAAACCTCGTCATTGTTGAAATATTCATACAGAATTTCATTATTTATTGGTCAGTTCATTAAAACCGTTGCTCCAACTTAATCAGCTATCAGTACTTTCCTGAAGCGTGACAATTTATGATCTGGTGTAACCTTACCTTCCTTATAATTTAGCACCACATCCACTTCTAGTTTTAATTTCAACGTCTCTGGAAGTTGCTTCGCGATCTATACAACATCCGTGATTGCTTCATTCTGAAGCGAGCATTCAATAGGAACAGTTAAGTTTCTTGTGCTGTTTTGCATTAAAATGCATTGAAAATAATCTTCAAACTCTTTTCGAAGAAGCATCACTTAGTGAACTAACATCAACAGCCTACATAAATAAATGGTCGGATTCAAGTTATACATTGATAAATACAGTTTTAAGTTAATATGAGTTTAATTATGCATTAGAAAGCTCACTGGCTGAAAAAAGCAACTTCACAATCTAGTGAAACATCGGATGCTTACATTGGATCTGGTATTGTTTTACATATATAAATATAGCGATAATAAGTTGATTTGTAGGGATTTTTGATATTTTTCGCGTAATTTTGTGTGTAATCTTGGCATTAAGAACTCGTATAATCATGATGGGTCTATCGACTTCATCGCAATGTCTGCTAGATACCCTTCATCAATTATTGGAGCCCTTACGATCATGGATCAAAACGTAGATGGATGTAATAGTATATGTCTGCATATAGATGTGCAGGTATATGGGTATGTGAGCTTATTTACCATAGTTGTATAAAACTACGTTGGCATAATGATTTTCGATGGATAATGTATTGAAGTATACCACTATTTGTGTAATTTTATTTATCTTTCAATGATACTAAATTTTGTGACTATTGAACTAGCTCTGAGGATTAAAATAATCAAGGTTTCGATCTTGATAGAATAACTTGATCCTTTATGTACCAAAACTTGTCAGTATAAACTAAGTATTGCACAAACGGGTATCGTCTTAATTAGTAACACATCAAAAACTGTCCAGAATTTACCGTCGACAGGACTTGAACCTGGGCACGTCTGATACGTAATTCGGTATTCCAACCACTGAGCCATCTTGCAGCACACTACACACTATCTTCTTTTATATGCTAACTTATGTTACTTGTTTAGCCTTTCCTTTAGATGGTGCCTATATGGCAACCTTTACACCCGAAATTCCAACTTACGATCCCCAATCCGACATTATAGAACGGACATCACGCTACGTTTTGAAGTGGTATTGAAATGAATATTTATATAATTAAACGAACATTGGCTACGTGTGGGGTGACAACAATTATTATACACGTTTCGACACAAACGAATCGTTTGGAATATTTCTTGCAGGCCTATAGATTCCCAGGTTTACTAGTTTCTTATCATGTCTCTTTTTAACCTTTTGAATTTCTTTATTCCTAGCCTTATCAGTGAATTCATCTATACATTTAAGGTCCATTGAATGTAATATCAAGAGCAACATTGACCTTATTTTAGTTTTTTCTCTAATTAGTTCATATTTTCTTTTTTCTTGACTTTTTATCGATGATTTCATTAAATGTATAGAAAGTTCCTGTTTCAGAATATTTCCTACCCTATCTAGCTGAAATGGTAGTCTGAATTTAAAGCATTTAGGTATAGTATTAAATTTTAAACGTAATTTCAAGAATGAGATATGTTCCACTTGCCTTACAATTTGTATTTTCCTCATTTTGTATTGGTTAAAAAGTTGAACCACTGTCCGGTCGTATTTTTGATTTAAATACATTTTAAAAGATGCATTCGGTCAAATCCACAACAATTATTATATATTCAAGTTTGCGATATTGATGTAAACACCTGATCAATTATTTACATACATTTTTCACTGTTTAAACTAAATAGTTTATAGTGTAGAAAATACATTTCATCAGTATACCGGTTTCGTTCTTATTGGGGGACACATTACGTACCGCCTAGAATATGTCTCGAAAAGTGCTCGAACCTGGGCACGTGGACTCGAGTTAAAACATATGCCAGATGCAAGTTAGCTTCCGCAGAAGGAATCGCAATACGACATCCTTTAGACAATTTTAAATTCAAAGCAAAACTGAAATATAAATTCAACCTGTAGACTGGTTTAGCTGTATTAATCGATATAATGAACTGCTTCTGATATCTTATACAATTTTTATATTTAATGACCATATATGTATATATAATTTCAATCCTGACGTGAATCTTCCCTTTAATTTATTAATTTATATTGTCTTTACATTAAAAATTCAATGGTCCTCAGGTATAAAACAAAAAAAATGCTCATAATTGCACAGAAGCTCTTTTGCTACATCTAATCGATTGGATTACTGGCGAGATGGGAAATAAAATTTTAATTTTGTTTAATACGCGTTAGGCCTACATAAAGAAAACGCGAAAATAGATTTCCGTCCGGAGTTTTCAGAAGCAGGAGGCACTACTCACCACATATTTGCATGGAGTATCTTAAGACAGCAGCGATTTATCGGCAAATCGCATTTTGCTCAAGCCAATAAATGTTTAGTTTTAAACGGGCAGGCAACCCAAAAAACATGTTGGCATGCGCCGCGACAAGCGCGAACCAAATCTTCTACTGCGTCCGCCTACATGTGAATGCACAAGGGTAAAATTCACATTTTAATTAAAGTAAGATAGAGATAGAAGTTACATTTTTGGTGCTAACACTAGGTAAACGAAGGTTAAAGTCCATCCCCTCCTCAACGTGGTACGACGGTGTCAACCATGTTTCGATGGCCGATCGTACATGGGCTAACGGGGCTATGGCGGTGGTGTCACCAGGGCGTGGTGGATTTCCGACCGGCAATCGGATCTCCTATAAAATACCACATGAGCCCGACGACGGCACCATGACTCGGCGTGTGTTCCCCGCCACAAAAGGGTTCAACAGCCACAGGATTACATGGACTCCTGGACAGTACCGCGTACTTCCGAATGGCGAATGAGCTCTCAACAGCCACCGGCAACCATGCAACTTACTGCTGCCTTGCAGACTGCGCTTGGATGTGCAAAGGCTAGAGGTGCGTCCTCGATCAAAAAGCCGAGTGGTGAGGGGACACCACTTGTACCAAATTCCCAAGAAACTCCATGAAATGTCACTGGAGCCGGCTTATCCTCCAAAAGAAGTCAGCCGCAGTAAAGTAAAGTAAAGTAAACGAAGGTCAAATATGACCAGAAGGATAAACCAAAGACAGCATAAACGCAACATTAAACCTCATACATATTGGATTCGAGCTTACTGGCGAACCATCAGTACGAGTCGGTATTGCGCCCTTTACCCACTTTATATTTGAAGGAGGTATGTAGGACACTTCGACAGTACAATCTTCTATACGAGTGTGTAAACCTGCAGTAGTGAAAGTAAGTTCATATAAAGTTTCGACAATGCGATTTCAAACCAACTCAATTTATGTATGATATATATATATATATATATATATATATATATACCAACTTAGTAAAGAGGTACAAACACTATGGCTGTTGTGTCACTACCTAACACAAACACTATTGTTGCCAAAAAGGTACATGCTAGCAACACTATGGTCGCCGAGTCGGTACATGTTACCGACACAAAGACAATTTAATGTATGCTTAATTTCACCAAAATCAAGAATTACAACTATTTCCGAATAACTGTCACTCCAGCAAATCCGTACTCTGTCGCCTGGATTGATATCAATTACGCATTTCGCGGTAATCAAGGCATCATTCAATTAAATATACAACATTTAGCTTTCAGCGACAAACAGTAGCTAACTGCTGTATATATAATTGAATGTTGTGATGATTACAGCAAAATGTTATAACTAATATCGATCAAGGCAAGATAGTACGGATTTGCTAGAGTAATAGATGTTCAGAATTAGTTGTAATTCTAAACTTTGGTGAACTTTGGCATACTTGTAATCTATCATTGTGGTACCATGTACCTACTCGGCAAAAATAGTGTAGATATCACGTACATTTTTGGCAACCGTAGTGTTGGTGTCATGTACTGACACTATAGCGATAGTGTTGGTATCATTTTCAGGCTTTATATATGTATATATATATATATATATATATATATATATATATATATATATATATATCTATATTGGGTTGGCTTTGAGGTCGCATTTTCGAGGACTTTACATGAAATTAGCTTCACTTTTGCAGGTTTATACATTTATATATGAGTATTCACCGCCCTTTTTTCCCACATTCCTCATCGAAATATATAATGGTTAAAGGGCGTAATACCGGCTCCTATTGATTAGATGCCTGTAAGCACGAAACGCATGTGTAATATGTTATACTTTCCATTCGTGCTCTCTTGAGTTTTTTTTTCTCTTCATATATGGAATAATTTGTTACCAGGTGCGCAAATATATATTGTGTTATATATTTTCAATTAACAAGGTGAGGCGAAAGCGCCAATATACCATTTTGAAATTGTTTTACAAATAAATGGTTTCTCCATTTCATATATATATATATATATATATATATATATATTCAGGTCAAATTTATATATATATATATATATATATATATATATATATATATATTCTTGTGAAATACGAGCCCTAATAAAATTCATAGTACCCTTCCCGTATGCAAAAATAAAAAGAAATTTTTTCAGACACAAGAAAAGATTCTTTCTCATTATCTTGTCAAGTATCTAATAATGAACATCACTTTATATACAAATTGAAGGGTAAAACAAAATAGAAATATTTAAACACGGAGAAAGTGTGAAATAAGGGAAATAATCAATCAATTGCGTGCATCACCTCAAGTTCAAGATCAAAGCCTGAACATGCTTCTTCTGCTTGCATAAATGCTGATGCAAGTTGTTTGTCCATAAGGCTTCGTTTGTGACTAGCTCCCTTTTTTTAATGCATTTATTAATTATTTTAAATACTACGTCATTAGAACATACGTGTGATGTTTCAACGATGTGTTGCGCAATTGCAGACTTGTATTCACCATTTTATTTAAAACATGCGCTTAAGTTGCAATGTTCTCTCATTCTAGCAATTAATCGTCTGGTCGATCGGCCTATGTAAGTTGATCGACAAATTGCGCATTTATATTGGTAAATAATAGTTGAAGTCGACATTAACGGCTGTTTCTCTTTGATTGCTGGTATCGGCCAGTTTGTTATCCTAAATAACACTCGTTGCTTAGATGTGCGTGTTAATGCCGCTTGAACTTTCTCTTTTGCTATTCAGGAAATTGCATCCCCTTAAATGGGATGTTCAGCTAGTTTGTTTTCTTTTCTGGTCCTTAATACGTCTGTTTTTGTTTAATTCCTCATATGATAATTGATTCGATTTATATATATATATATATATATATATATATATATATATATATATATATATATATATATATATATATACTTTATAATGTCCATGCCTTTTAATATTCCACAGTAAATTTCTAATTAGGAAGAAATTTGTTTTTTCTTCCTAATTATATATATATATATATATATATATATATATATATATATATATATATATATATATATATATATATACTCATATATGATGGAAGTATATACATTAAACTGTACAATAAAGTCACTTAAACAAACTGTCTAGACTTTATTGTGGGACTCATCAGCTCCGGCCGTATTTGTCAGTTTTGGGATTGGAATGTCATGGATTTCGACCTGCAAGCAATTGATTCAGTCACAGTCACTATTCACAACGCCGCCAAAACCGCGCAGTGATTTAAATCGGCAGAATTGATCTAATTTTGTATTTTTTTATTATCATGAGGTGAGGCTAATTAATTTTCGGTTTTACCTCAAGTTTCATGTGAATGTAAGATGGCACACAAAATATAACCTATTGTATAACTGATACCTGCATAAGGCGCACGGCTTCAGTATCGAATGAGATAAATTCATTAACATGAAACTAGATTCGCTATGAATGCAATCAGAATTACTGCAATTCTGTCAACTACAGACAATTACATAAAAATAAGAAAATTTATGTAGAAAATCGATAGCATTTTCAAACTCATGTAATGCTAAAATTTTGCAACAAAATATCACCAATCAATGCTCGTTCGATGATATAAATGTCCATTTCATTAACACTTCCGCATTTAGCGTCTTGTCGGTTATAAAATAACAGATTGCGGTTGGTTAGTTGGAATTTCATGTGTATAGGGATGCCATATAGGCTCCTCCTAGAAGAAAGATTAACCAAGAACCATTTGTTAGTATATTACTGAAAAATGTGTGTAGTGTGGGGCAGGGTGACTCAGTGGTTTGAGCAACAGATTCCGAAGCACACGTGTCGAGGTTCCAGTCTTGTCCGCGGCAAATACTGGACAGCACGTGATGAGCTCCGAATAGGTACGAAACCGGGTCTACTCGATGAACTGCCGTTTCTGCCCTAAACAACACGCGGGTTATACGGCCAAATATATGTACATGGTGTGCCAGGTGTTTATATCATGATTGCAGCCTTGATTAAAGTAATTTTTATCATCGCCGCCCAAACTAATTCTCGTTTAATTACGCATAAATCTGCATGATGCCGTTAAGTTAGATTTCTGCTGTGCGCTGAAGGTAACTGAAGAAGGTCAGATTGCATCGCGGCATTCTACGGATGCCAGTTCTGTCAATTTGCATGATTGACTAAAATAGAATTAGTCATAATTTCAAGTCGGCAAAGTTCGCTCTAAAAAAATCTTATTCAATTTACCGCTAATAAATTATAAAACTTAAATATAAAGATGTTGATAGCTCTATAACAAAATATACATGCTAAAAATGAATTTTCGCCTAAAACAGAATTTAGCTAAATTGCAACTGGTGTCTGCCTCTGCTAAAAGAAACGTGTCTCCGATTCGGTTAAAACACAAGCTTTAATAGAAGGAAAGGTTATATAGTAAAGTTTGACATAATAATTGAAGCCGAATGTCTTATATCTTCACCCAAAATGGATTCAAACAAAATAGGTGAAGCTATATGTGGCCATGTTCAGATATGCGATGAATAATCATATGCAGTTTTGGTAAATGAAGATAAGATGTATTTCGAGTTCTGTCATCAATAATACACACATTATCGTATGTAGAAAACTGTTTTACCGTTTTAATATGTGTAAAAGCATAAAATGTATAAAAGGTATATTTTAATGGTCAAATCTGCACTAGCCTGACTTTTTAGGTTCTACATTAATAATATTCTATTTTTAAATTTCATATCTGCATTCATGAGCTTATTGAGTCTATTGACAGTTTTTCTTTCCGTCAAATTCTGTGTTGCATGCTCGTAATTTGTATTTTAAATAGTTTACGTTAAATATATTCAATCGTAAACACTCATTGATAATAATAATAATAATAATAATAATAATAATAATAATAATAATAATAATAATAATAATAATAATAATAATAATAATAATAATAATAATAACAACAATAACAACAACAACAACAACAACAACAACAACAACAACAATAATAATAATAATAATAATAATAATAATAATAATAATAATAATAATAATAATAATAATAATAATAATAATTTTTGTTTAAATACAACAATAAGATATTTTTATTTGGCATTTTATTTTATCGCTGACAAGATAGGTTGCGGTTTTACATTCAAATGTGGAAATTCTTATGATTGTTAATGAAAATTTGCACACAAATACTACAGTTCAGCAACACCTACTTTGGAAAATGATGCTATATTCCGATAATGTATTGAAGTAACATTTCACGTAAAAGTTGAAATCTGTGTTGAAACAGGACTAGTCAACTGTCAAATTTGTACAACTGTAAAAAAGATCGTAATAGCCGTTAGTTAGGGTTGAACAAAATTGTAGAAATAAAAATAATTGATTTCATCTACGAAGAATTTACGAAAATGTTAAAATACCAAAGAGATGCGATTTTTCGGCATTGTCGGATAGAATAGATTGCTTTTAATAGGAATGTGTCCTGGATTATTTAAACTCTGTATTTAAAAAAAAGTTGATTTTTTAATTACTGGCAAAATGTAAGGTATTGTTTGCATCATGCACACGATAGTTCCTGTGTGAAAAACTGTTGTATAAAATTATATTTTAAAGTATGTGCTATGAAAATTTTTTTAAATTAATCGGTTTTTTTGTATTTGCAAAATGTTGAAGCTTAAAGTTATTTAAAAAAAATTAATTTAAAGCTTTACTGTGGTTTTTACTCTCCCTTGTGTTAAATAACCTTTACATAGTTAAATAACCATTCAACGCGCTGGTGGTCATAATTATTTGAATCGAATCTGAGATCTTCACGTAAATACATTATATATTCCTTTGTCATTCCTTTGTATATCGCAGAAAAGGCACTTCACCTAGTAGACCTTTTTCGTCCTGATTAGGAACTCTTCTTGCTTTGTCAAAATTTTGCCGAGTTCCGGGGTTTTGCATGGGAAAACGGCATCTAAATCTATCGTTCTAACCACTGAGCCGCCCTACCGCATGTCCGACGAAATTTTCCTTGATTTAATAGATAATATTTCGCCATTAACCTTTGGTCTACCTCTTCTCGTTTTAACGATAATATATCAATGCATATATTTTATTGAATGTATACTGATGAACAATATTATTATGATTAAACGAACATTGGTTGCGCGGGCGATGATAATAATTACTTTTAATCAAGGTTGCGATCTTGATATATCAACCTGACCCATTATGTGCATACATTTGTCAGAAGAAATACTTTATTTTATAGTGTAGAAGTGGCATTTCATTCAGTAGACCGGTTTTGGTCCGTTTTGGCGAACCAATAACGTACTGGCTAGAATTTGCCGCGGACAGGGCTCGAACCCGGGCACGTCTGTTTCGGAATTTGGTGCTCTAACCCCCGAGCCACTCTGTTCGGAAGACAAACCAAGAAACGTTAGTATATAACTGAAAATTTTGTTTGGTGTGCGGCAGGTGAGCTCAATTGTTTTATCAATAGATTCCGAAGCACACTTGCTGAGGTTCGCGCCTTGTCTGTGGCGAATACTGGATCGTACCTGATGAGTTCCCAATAAAGACAAAACCAGTCTACTGGATGAATTGCTTATTCTGAACTACACAATTCTTAGTCTATACTGACAAATATATGCACATATGGGTTCAAATGTTTATATCAATATCGCAACATTGATAAAAAGTAATATTATGGTTTTCAGCACGAAGATGCAAGATGCAGCAATTTATAGCTAAATAATTAAAAAGAGAATGACCTACATAGACAAATCTCACGTATGTTTTCATGCTCATTTGAGATTATTCATGTCACTTATGTTTATGAAAAAAGCAGAATTTACGTTATATAAGACCGCTCAAGTTAGGCGTTGTTTTTTCCGATAGAAAATTGGTCAACAACGAAGAGGCATCATGTGAGACTATTCTGATACCATGGATATTTTCGGACTCAGTTCGTCTAGTAATTCTAAAAATGCCTAAGTGATGCCTGTTCTATTATAGTTTATATTGGTTGTCGCAGTTTGCAAGGAAAACATTCGATTTTCTTGTTGTGGGTTTGACCGCATTTATCTTGTGCGGGACAATAGATAGCACTCTTAGGTCGGTAAAATCTTGAATTTTGATCATTTTCAGGTGCTCTGCTTATAGGCTTCGATTGATTGGTTCTCACTTGTTCCTTCTTTTTTGAGCCTTATATCAGCTGGTTGACTGAAAATGAAGTTGGATCAAGATTTTCCATTGTTCTTTTCCCGATATTTCGTGACTTTATTTCCAGTCTCATCTTCAGGGTTGATAAAATACGCACATTTGCCACAAGTTGTGTTTTACTCTTGTGCGTGCTGTGTCAACCCTGAAGATGAGACTGGAAATGAAGTCTCGAAATATCGGGCAAAGAACAATGGAAAATCTTGATCCAACGTCATTTTCAGTCAACCAGCAGATAGAAGGCTCAAAAAGGAAGGGACAAGTGAGAACCCATCAATCGAAGCCTATAAGCAGAGCACCTGAAAATGAGCAAAATTCAAGATTTTACCGACCTAAGAGTGCTATCTATTACTGAACAACTGTTACTCCAGTAAATCCATACACTCTGGCCTTGATCGATATCAGTTAGTTATCACATTTCGCGGTAAGCATGTCATCATTCAATTCAATATATAACAGTTAAATACTGTTTGTGGCGAAGAGCTAATATATATTTAATTATGTATTAGTTGTTGTGCAACAAGTAACAAATTAGTTCACTTATGACCAGAAGGATAACCCAAAGGTATCATGAACGGAAAGTACAATCTCGTGCAAATTCGTTTCGAACTTACTGACTACTCATCAGTAGGAGCCGGTATTAAGCCCTTTAACCACCATATATTTTGTTGAAGAATGTGGGATAATAGGACGGTACAATCTTCTAGACGAATGTCTAAACCTATAGTAGTGAAGCTAACATCGTATAAAGTCTCAAAAATGTGAATTCCGCGCTAACTCACACTAAATAATATATATAACGAGTCTGTAAAGGATACTAGCACTGTGGCTATTTGTTTAGTAACCGATACCAACATTATAGTACCGAAAAGGCACATGGTACTAACACTATGGTTTCCGATTCGGTACATGGTACCAATCTGATGGATATCAATTTATGCCATAGTTCACCAAAATTGAGAATTACAACAATTTCAGAACACCTGTTACTCCAGTAAATCCATACACTCTTGCCTTGATCGATGTCAGTTATCACATTTCGCGGAAATCATGACATCATTTAATTAAATATATGACAGTTAGATACTGTTTGTTGTGGAAAACTAATATATATTCAATTATGTATTAGGTGTTGTGCAACTAGTAACAAATTAGTTCAATTATGACTAGAAGGATGAACCAAAGGCAGCATGAACGGAACCTATAATCTCGTGCACATTAGTTTCATCATTAGGAGCCGGTATTACGCCCTTTACCAAATATATATAATTGTGTGAGGAATGTGGGAAAATAGGACTGTACCGTCACAATTTAACTTAATTTGTTACTAGGTTCGCAACACCTAATACATACACTCATATATATTAGTTCGATTTGCCTGGCTATTACAATTTATTTAAAAATCTCTGATCCTTTTCGAATTCAGCCATTGAATTTATAATAATTTTGTTTGATTTAAAAAAATCATATCGGCAGCTTTATATGTACTTATAGTTGCTAGGTCATCAGAGTTTAAAATGTTTTGGTATAAATTTAAACTTACTTTTTTTATTTTGTGCAGCTGACTAAATTACTGTTAGCTGATGCTTTTATCTACGAATTAAGTTGTACTTCTGCCATATTGTAATCAATTTATTTCAGCTCATCATTTTGAAATCCATTACGATTGTCCACACGTTGTAAAAAAATCATACATGTAATAATACTGTTAAGTATTTCGATTAAACGGCTTTTTATACACAGTGGAGGTTCTCTTGAACATTACTAACCGTCCACTACACAAGAAGGTAACAGTTATTTGATCTTACAGAAATTTAGAACGGAATACTTCAGTAAGCGAATTTGAGATAAATACCAATCCAAGTCCATCTAATCAGTCGCAGAGCATAGCAGAACTACGGCCAGTCACAGGAACTGTCGTGTATTGACCTCCCATGGTTATCAAAGTAATACGACGAGGACCAGACTGCAATGAACACTAAAGGGGATTTGGCAAAATTATATATCCGGCTCTCACTTCTGACAATATAGCACATATTTTACTCATGTATTAGGTGTTGCGCATCTAATTAATTCACATATGACCAGAATGATAAACCTAAGACAGCTTGAACGACAAGTGTAATCTCGTGCACGTTCGTTTTGTGCTTACTGGCGCCTCATCAGTAGGAGCCGGTATTACGCCCTTTACCCACCATATATCTGGGTGGGACAGAAAGGCTCTGAATAATTAGCTTCATCGACTATGAATGGTTGACCGAGTATTACTTTAGAGCCCAACCATAGCCATGACAGGTAAGAACTAAAATGAGTCTCTAATGCATCGGACATCGCGCGGGCTCAAAATGGTTTCAGTTTCAGTTGAGTAGAGCTGGGTGTAAAATTTAAACCAGGCTACTGCTCTTTCTTCTTTTGCTCTTTTCCCAATCTGGCAATAACGCTCTATCAGACGCTGTGGACCTTACCGATGCTGATCAAAACACGTAGCCTAAAAACAAATTAGTCCAAAAATGACCAGAAGGATGAACCGGAGACAGCATGGACGGAAAGTATATTCTCGTGCCCATTCGTTTCGTGCTTACTCGCGACTCATCAGTAGGAGTCGGTATTACGCCCTATACCCATTATATATTTTGGTGAGGAATGTTCTCCTCCCAATCTGGCAATAACGCTCTATCAGATGCTACGAAATTGACCAATGTTAAAAAACAACTGAGCCTAATGTCGGATTGCCAAATAATGCACAATTTTAAAGTAAACTAACAAATATAGAGTCTAATTTAGAATTTCATGCCAGTGTATTTAGTGATCGAAAATGAAAAAAACAGGTTGGGCAGAAAATGGGTTCTAGCAGATGTATTTTATAAATTAAAAAAATCAATAATTGTCATGTATTCGAAGCAAGAATGCAGGATCCCACGAGGGTTATATAATTGTGTACACCATCCTTACCTGCTTTTTATTGGTTATGAACGTCCATAAACATTACACAACGAGCAGTCGGTATTGGAATTTACTTTCAAACCAGATGTTTTCTAGTCGAATGTATATAGTGAACAGACAAATTTGTATAGCACACGTAAAGACGTTGGCTTAAATAGATGCAAAAAACCATAATCAACTTCGCTTTACGTTTAATAGCCTTATGCGCAAACCGATGTATCCACAGTCGAAGGCAAAGAAACTATCTACTCCGAGTTTAGTTCTATAAAAAGTAGAACCTAAAATGTCTATTAAGCCTAAGTTATTGTTGATATAAACACGCATGTTCGGCGCTTAAGCGAGTTTCTACTAGGCAAGGGATTCAAATCACCTGAAACGCAAATTGATTAAGCTGAACGACAGTCGGATATGCGCGCGGAGCACAGTTTATGTATCAGTGGCACAAACGGTGAAACAATTGTTGAGCATCAAGCCAAATTGCATCCTCCGGCACCCGGACGACAATGAACTTTAATATATCATGTTTAAATTAGATGTAGTAGGTGGGTTGCATTCAGAACCATCGCTCATGTTGACATACTCACATGAATTCCGACCACCCTGTTATTGGTAATAGATGTGCACACGATTTTTTTGGAAAGCTAATCATGAATAAACACCAACTGGATGTAAGGAAATTCGAAAACCCACCTTTCTAACAAAAAAGAATCTTGTCTAAAAACGATCTTATCTGGTGCTGATGTAGCGAATCATTATTCCAGTCTTCAAAAACGGGCCATCGGACATCGTGCCATTACCATCGTGGTATAAGCTTGATTCCAACCTTATCTACTTTATTTTCTTAAATTACCTTACGTAGTCTCGGCTCGTCGCACCAATCACCTGCAAGAGAGAAATAAGCGGTATAGCGTCTAGGACGAGGTTGTACCCCTAATATTTTACCTAAAGACACGTTCTTGAAATGTGACATGTATATCGCCATACGAAATTAGCCGTTTTCCTATTTTGACAAGGTGCATTTGACTCGGTGGATTGTCTTGCGGTATTCTGATGACTATTGACATGTCCGCCAAATTTGAAATGTTACACGCGCTCTATCCGCAACCACTTCTGCTCGAGTTATGGCGTACAAAGCCTTAGTGCACTCCTCAAGTAGATGAGATTCGGTCTTTTTGAGCGCCCATCAAACACTGGCCATAATCACCACGGACTGAACTCGATGCAGACTGCATTTGCTCCAAAGTTTTGCAACGTATCTCTGCGTCCTTGGAGCCTTGTACATCATGACATTTTCACTGATACACGTGCGTTGTCGTCCTTCACCCAGGAAGCAGCCTATGCGGCATCGCTAGCGGCTAAAAGTTACAGGTGGCCACTCCAATCATACATATTGTAAATTGACGTGACGTTGATTGTTAAGCAGAAATGAAAAAGACATGTTGAATGAATGACAGTAAACTAATGAGCGATTTGAAACAAATTTATATATATATATATATATATATATTAGTGATATAAGAAATACCTCATTAACAAAATGACTATACCCAAATATTATACGGATGCCATTCGCTGGCCACGTGTTACAAAATTCTCCAAGTAACTAGGCGATGAGAAACTTATGAATTAATTTTTCTCCAAGATAATCAGCATCACGATTGTATAAAATCTACTTTGCTGATAGGTTACAAACGTGTCCTATCGTTCAGGCTTTAATAGTCATTCGTTCTTCTTCCAATTCTAAGTTAACAAGCAGGTGTAGAGGAAGATATTTCCTCCGACAAAATTAAAGTGACATTTATTGATAAATTTAAACCACCGAGGCTGATTGAACGAATATTATTTAAAAAGAAATTATTCGTTTATTTTCTAGAACATTCTTTGTTTAAATACTTGACAAACGATATACTTTTAAATTTTGCGTAAAGTTGAGTTTTTTTATCTATACGTGACAGGACTGGCTTGCCTTAGCAAGCTGCATTTATTTCTTTTCTCTAATTTTCGGTTAGAGTTACTCGATTTTCACAATATACACCTGCTATCATTTTATCTTTGGAATCGTACATACTAGGGACGTAATGGAAAAGGTAATTTAATAATTCTGTTTTTCGAGTCTTATTTCTTTCCAGGTGTATTGCTACGTAAGAAGTACGCAGTCCGCTGCCTAACTCTAAGTTATCAAATTAATATTTAAGTTCGAGCAACATGGAAGCTAATCTTAGGATTCAGGACAAAAGCAGGTACGCTCAAGATATAGCATGCATGAGCTTAATAGATGTGAACGAGAATTCTAGCTAATCAGACTCAAATGGGTATATTAAGACTGAATACGACTTTGCATCTACGGGGTTCTAATTCAATAATAGGTTTGGCGCCTCTACAAAACATGGAAACCGCGCCAGTCAAAAAATATACAGTCTACCAGCGTATAAATCTGAAAAACTGTCAAGTTGGATCGGGACTGCCAAAATGATATTCAAAGCTTACCAGATCGTAAACCCTATGGAGAAATTTGCTGCAGCATGATTGGCATTGCCAGTGAATTTCAGAAGCACCTTGAAAAACGTTAGAAACAACACTGTGGAAGAAGATTCGTATAATGCATTTGAGTTGCTAATGGCCGAAAGTCAACAGAGATATCAGCCTGGAAGGTCGGCACAAATGTGTGAATTGCTACGCCTAGAGAAGATAGAGCGTCAACTACCATAAGAGATTTATGTACGAAAGCTTCAGGGTTGAATATATCTAAAGATGTGGTGTATCTATTTTCATAGCTGAGCTACCATCCAGGCTTAGAGACACATTAGAGGTATTTAAACCAATGAATGTTGATTGGTCAAGTAAACTCAGATGGCTAGACGGGGTGTATAAACAGCAGGACCCACATGTACCGAAACCATCCTGACATTACAAGAAAGTGTGCGTTACTTATGTAGAGACGTTACAGGTATAGATCGAAAAATGGATGATATGGCGAGAGCTATTTCGCAACATCAGATTCAGGATAGAAATACTAGACGTCGAGGGAGTCACTCGCGCCAACGCTTCGATGGACCTCGCAGATAGTGTAAGGCACATTATGAATATGGACGAAGTGCCATGTGACATATACCCGCGTTTAGGTGGACCCAAATGGAAAGGAAGCACTAAATCGGTAGAGATGAATTCATCACCGGGAAATGGGTAAAACCCCCGCTGTTAGGAGACTTAACGCCGGTTCCATTGCAGAGGCTCCTAGACGCATTTAAAAGGCATACTGAAGGCGAAAGCAAATATGCGACAATAGCAAAGAGCACCGAAGAAGCCGGCAAGAGAGTTAGATTCTTCATAAGTGAAGATCGTGAAAACACTGCCGGATTATCCAGCAACAAATTCATCATAAAAGATGAATTATCTGGACTGGAGTTTCTCATCGACACAGGAGCTCAAGTAAGCATAGTTAGGTCAGACGTGATGGAAACAGATTGCCCTACATTTGATTATCAACTATGGGCCGCAAATGGTAGTCCGATAGGAGTCAGTGGGATGAAAGTATTGTCGGTCACCTAAGGCCAGAAATCTTCTTTTACGTGGAACTTTCTTGTAGCCGATTTCAGGGACCATATCATTGAGATGGATTACTTGATGCACTTCAAGCTGACTCTAGATTCCAAAACTAGGACTATCACAGACGGTTTAGGAATGTTAACACACACTGAGTCGAACACTTTGGCAGTTAGAACAGTCATTTTACACCGTCCCACGGTCGCACATGACTTTACCGACATCATCGAGACACACATTGCAGTGTTTTAACGTTTCAGTGCCAAGAGAACAGGATTGAAGACAGCAGTAGAACACCAAATAGAATTGGTGGCTCCATTGCCTTTTTCACCAAAGTACCAACCATTGGTACAACTCAAGCAATAAGTTGCTGTGTCTGAATTTCACCAGTTGCGCGAAGAGGGATTTTGTAGAAGGTCAAATTCCAATTTTGCTTCCCCAATAGTGGTAGCTCCCAACCCGGAACCGGGACAATGGAGGGTTTGTGTGAATTATCGTGTATTAAACTCAGTGACGAAGGGTGATTCTTATCCTCTCCCTAACCAGAGTACTCTGCTCCGAGATATAATGGGATATAAGGTTTATTCAACTTTAGATCTCCATAAAGCGTACTATCTGAAACCGTTGGAGGAAAGTTTTATACCACTCACAGCAGTCAGATTTCCAGGAGGGGGATAACATGAATTTCTTTGAATGTCTTTTGGGTTGAAGAATGCCAGTCAGACATTCCAGCGTTTGGCTGAAGAAATCCTTCAGAATTATCCATTTGCGAGGGTGTACATAGACGACACAATTAGTTTTAGTCGCTCACGTGATGAACATCGTTGGCATTTGGAAACGGTTTTCACCAGGCTGGAACAATTTGGATTGGTGGTCAAACACAATATGAATAACATTGGATGCTCTTTAGTTAAGTATCTTGGGCATGTACTTTCCAACGACGAAATAAAACCTTTGGAAGATAAAATCCAAGCTATCAAGGACGTAACGGAGCCCCAAACCATGCGCCAGTTGCGAAGGTTCTTTGGCATTTTCAGCTATTACCGATGATTCATTCCAGGTCTAGCCGGAATTCTGGGATCGTTAACACGCCATATCACACGTGAAAAGAGCACGATTAAGGAGTCTTGGCCTAAAAACTTGAGTCAGGAAGACCGAGAAAAATTCCAGAGGGCCAAGGAAATGCTAAGTGACATAACCACACTAGCACCTGTATATTGGGAGGAGCCATTCCAGCTAATCACAGATGCATCAGATGTTGCAATTGGGTAAATGCTTCAGAAAAGAGACAAGGATATACTAAGATCGATTGGGTTTTATAGCTGAAAGCTTAATAATCGAGAAAAACGGTATGATATTTTTGGTAAAGAGCTTCTTGCTGTATATGCCGCAGTGCTATATTATGAGCATTATTTAGACGGTCATCTGTTCAAATTATTGCCAGATAACAAGCCGTTGATTAGCATACTTGGTAAAACAGCAAGGCTTAATTACTTTCGCAGGGTGAATTCTCAAATTATCCGGTTAGCAGAGTTCGATTTCACTGTGTCTCATATTGTGGGTATAGAGAATGTGGTAGACGATGCACTTAGCAGACCGAATGAAGCAGATGTCGAGCTGATACATTAAGGTCCATTGAAGAATCTAGATGATTCTCCAAACAATTTAGTCAATCAAATTGAGGAAGCACAAGGATTTGATCCCTTTACGTTAGTTTTTTCCAAGAGACCAGGATATGTTCGCAAGCTCCTGAGTGACAAGTGGTTGATATGCGAAATGTCCAGAAATCAAACACGACCTTATTTTCCGTTGGAGTTACGTGCCTAAATTATCCAACAATTACACGATATGGGACATCAATCCATAAAAGACATCATTTGATTAGTTAACGACAGATAAGTATGGCCACACATGTCTAAAGACATACGGGTATTGGTAAGAGCCCGTGCCAAGTGTCAAACTTGTAAGGTGTGGAGACATACCAGAACAGAGATACAGAATATTGGGATACCAACAGGAGGGTTCAGATATGTACACATAGATATTGTCCAAATGCCTGAAGTCAAAAGTCAAAAATATTTGCTAACAGTGATAGATTGTTTTAGTCGCCAATTCAAAGTAGCGATTGGAAAGATATGACAGCGCAAGAAGTCTTGTTCGCGTTCCTACATAATTGGATATCGCGTTATGGTGTTCAGGAAAGAGTCACTAGTGATCGCGGTAGTCAATTTATGTCAGAGTTTTTCGTAAGATCTCTCAATATCAGGGGAACAAATTTATTGCATACTAGCGCATACAATCCACGAGCGAATGGGATGGTAGAAAGGCTGCATCGTGAACTGAAAGCTGCATTAAGGTGTACTAGTGGAACAAGCTGGATACACGATCTTCCTTTAGTACTACCTGCCATGCGCAACAGATTTAAGGCACAATTAGGAACTTCAATAGCAGAATTGGTATATGGAGAACCATTAAGGTTGCCTGGAGATCTTCTAATAGAAACTACATGTAGTCTTGATTGGGCTTCTAACTATGTAGATTGGCTTATAGGGGCACTTAGAGATAAGGTGTCGTTTGGCTCCGACCAAGACTTTAAAAGTAAAAACCAAATGCTGTGTCCTCTGATCTAAGATCGGATTCGCATGTTGATGTAACTAATGAAAACAGGAAGAATTGCCTGACACCATTTTACAAAGGACCCTATCAGGTCAAGAAGATGACAGACATAAATGTAGTCAACGAGATAAATGGCATTGAGAATTGTGTTAATTTGGATCGTTGCATTCCCTAGTTTATCTGGATTGACGTTAGGATTGAATCACCAGATGAGTTGAATGACCATCGTTCCATGGACAAATCTGATGTGTGCAATCAAATCACGCAGGCACATCATTCAAAGCAGCAACTTTCACAAGACGCCTTGTTAAACATATCGACATCATATTCTACCGAGTTACAAGATCAAAACATTCTGTCAACGTCAGGCGAATTAGCAGTGCCAGTGACAACTGTACAGGGCGCGATGACGACTTCAGGGGCGCCATTATGCACAACTCGTTCAGGAAGAGTACAAAGTCAGCCAAAGAACAATGATTACGTCTATTATAAGCCGTCTTTTTTGAGAAAGTGGTGTATGTAGAGGAAAACATTTCCTCCGACAAAATTAAAGTGACATTTATTGATAAATTTAAACCACCGAGGCTGATTGAACGAATATTATTTAAAAAGAAATTATTCGTTTATTTTCTAGAACATTCTTTGTTTAAATTCTTGACAGACGATATACTATCGAATTGTGCGTAAATTTAATTTTTTCTTATCTATACGTGACAGGACTGACTTTCCTTAGCAAGCTGCATTTATTTCTTTTCTCTAATTTTCGGTTAGAGTTACTCGATTTTCACAATATACACCTGCTATCATTTTATCTTTGGAATCGTACATACTGGGGACGTAATGGAACAGGTAATTTAATAATTCTGTTTTTCGAGTCTTATTTCTTTCCAGGTTATTTGATCGGGTGTATTGCTACGTAAGAAGTACACAGTCCGTTGCCTAACACTAAGTTATCAAATTAATATTTAAGTTCGATCAATATGGAAGCTAATCTTAGGATTCAGGACAAAAGCAGGTAGTCTCAAGATATAGCATGCATGAACTTAATAGATGTGAGCGATAATTCTAGCTAATCAGACTCAAATGGGTATATTAAGACGGAAAACGACTTTGCATCTATAGGGTTCACATTTACTAATATGTTTGGAGCCTCTACACAGGGCACTGTATTTCTCCAAAATTAAACGATGCTCTAATTGTATATTTTAAATTATTTTTTAGTAAATAATTAATTGTGCCTAAATAAATCGCATTGAATAATATATATATATATATATATATATATATATATATATCCCTTTAAAAATAATTGATTGGTGCGTTTGGTGGTAAATAATGGTAAATAAAATTTGACAGCTTGAAGTAAACGCAAATCCCATTGGATCTAACCAGTGCTCGATCAACATAGCCAATCAACTGCCAGTCACACGCACCCGATGCGTTTCGACCTTCCATTGTAATCATCAGAGTACTAGGGCAACCGACTAGCGGGATCAAACTCGTACGCATATATATATATAATATATATATATATATATATATATGGAGGCAAAATAAGTTATGCATATCGACAACTGGTCAAATACAATGGGATTGGTGTTTACTTCATGCTCGCAAACTTGATTTAAAGAATTATTACCACCACCCACGCAATCAGTTATTTTTTAATTGTATTGCCTACATGTTTATTTGCGGCGAAAACTGCATTCCGTTAATGTTTGGGATTGCACAGAAATTGTTCAGCCAATATTTCCAGTCAAGTTAAACGTATGCGGGACGGCTAGAAGTGTTAGCCGCATAACATATTTTTCTTTCCATATATATGCAATGTTGTTGCCGTCGTACTGTGATGATGGTCAAGGAAGGTCGAAACGCGTCAGTGCGTGCGACTGGCGGTATTTTTGCTATGTCCATCGACGACTGGT
Organism: Eudiplozoon nipponicum; assembly: GCA_029291075.1. Taxonomy (NCBI): domain Eukaryota; kingdom Metazoa; phylum Platyhelminthes; class Monogenea; order Mazocraeidea; family Diplozoidae; genus Eudiplozoon; species Eudiplozoon nipponicum. Next base: position 83,370 of record JAQBSW010000417.1, read on the forward strand.
CAAATTCAATGAGATTGGTGTTTACTTCTAGCTTGCAAACTTGATTTAAAGAAAGGTATCCCCTTTGTCAGCTATTGTGCATACGATTTTTCTTCCCCGCTTGTTGTCTTTTGTATTGCCCTAAGAGAGTCATAAGTTACTCCCACTGTTTACCCGCACTTGATTGAAATTCTTCACGTTAAAATTCAGAGCACCGGGCAGATACCATTGAACGGACATTGCAACGTTTTGTTTTAATTAGACAGTCGGATTCCGCGAGTTCGTGCTAGTTGCGTGTTGTTCGTTTTGGCGCTACACGATGACACCAAGCCGCATCACCAGACGAGCTCAAACCCAGCGGGTCGTCAAAAAAGCGCACCAGTCACCGCCATCACGGATCAGAATAGCGGAGTTCAAACCTCTTCTCAACTATAATTGTACACACACAATCGTAAAATCCGCGCAAGTAAAAATTAGCCTCGAACAGGTCGGCCCTCAACATTCCAAACCAGGTCAGACGACAGCCCGCACAGCACGGATCTAGTTTGCCGACTTCCATTACCCATTTTTTTCAATAGCCAGAGGGTGTTCGCCTTGGAGACCTGATGCGGATATGAGTACGGCCTGCCACGAAAATTATACTGCTTTGCCTAGATTTACTTGGGACACTGAGAAAGATCTGGGAATCTCAAGAAGGATAGTGCTATACAAAGGAGTTGACTCTATCTCCGAACAATTGGATTCCAGAGTCGGTACATCCTTCACAAAGAAAAGAAACATATTTCCAGAACCTTGGTAACACCGCTGGGTGGGAAGATTACAATGCAATGTTAAGTGCATGATTTTTTCTATACACAGATTCGTATATGTTTACTCAATATCTTGACTGTTATTTCAGTAGAAATGAGAAAAGTATAAAATTGGCTAGAGGCGTCTATTTCGAATATATAAACAGAAATGAATGTAGTTCGATTCTGATGAACAGTTGCTTTTACGTACATCCAATATATATATATATATATAATATATATATATATATATATATATATATATATATATATATATAAGAACTAAACAACGTGCTCCATGGAATAATATTTATTAATAAATCTTAGTATATTCGATCATCCAATCCCACCTGTACAGTTGTCGTAACCAATCCCTTCTTCGTTATGTCATTCTTTGGTTTGTGCAATTTAGACCACTCCTTTTGCGTAACGTCATTTGGTGTGTCATCGCTTTCATTGGAATTGCGTCCGTAATTGATGGGTGTGTCGTATTTTGCAAAACGTTGGCTATTTTTGAAGGCCTGTCAGTTATGTTTTTGTTCCAGTCAAATTTAATTTCTTTTTGAATTTTCTTCTGCAAGTTTTAGCTGTGCTTCAGCTTATTAATTGCAATAGCTTCAAAAGCCAGAAGTATTTTTTCTGTTGTTGCCTTGTACAGAACTAAAAAATTGTTACTAGTACCATCATAACCTGTGAGTAGTACATTTTCGAAAATTTATGACTTTTGTGCAGGAGCTGCACTCCTCTTTAATAGTATTTGAGCGCGATGTTAATTTATTCTAGTTTTGAGTCTCTTTTTTGATCTGCCGATGTACTGAGCGTTGCAGATACACTGAAATTTGTATACAGTCAAAGGTGTTCACGTCTCAGAGAGGCTATCTTTTTCATTCGTGCGCATCAGCTTTGTTGTGGTGAACACCACTCTCAACTGTATTGATGGAAGCTGTGCTTTAATCTCTCGGATTACTTTTTTTTGGAAGATTTTATTCAAGCTCGCATTTCAAACGAATATATCTATATACTGGCGCATGAACATATAAATTTGAAAAGAATGAAGGATTTGAAGAGAATTATCAACTGGTCCTTGGCGACCCACCTCATCATTGTCTGTTTGTTAAATGTAATTGTTAATACTTGAATTATGTAAAATCGCCTTATTGAAACGATTTGAATTCTGTGCAATTATTGAGCCCGGTAGGTCTCCTCTCATTTGTAAATTTAGCGAAAGTATTTAGATGACATTCTCTGTAGTACGAAACGGACGTTCTAAAATATTTCATTAAATCAAGTTTGCAAACTTGAAGTAAACCTCAATCCCATTTTATTTAAAATGTCGTCGAACTGCATAAAAAAAATACCGCCAGTCTCACGCATTGACACTTGTCGACTTTCCATGATCATCATCGGAGTATGGCAGAAAACTGACTAGCGAGGATGAAACCGCATTGCGTATATATGGAACGCAAAATTAGATATGCGGGTCTCACCTCCTGTTAGTCTCGCATACATTATTGTTTAAGTGCTAAAATATTGACAGCTATAAACCGCTCCAGGTTGTTGTTTATTAGAAAACGTTTCCCTAGATAGCCTAGCGCTTTCTCGATCTATTGTTCAGAGCAGTTCTTTCTAATTCGATCTGCTAGAACAACCATTATTTTATTAAATAAACTAATGCACTGTGAATATAGACTATCTATTTAATTCCAGAGTTAAATCATCATCTTCTTCTCGACGGAGCTGGATGACCAAGAAGGCAAAATGGCTGTATTTCTCTATCCCGAGAAGGAATTTGATTTCTTATTAGGCTTCCTTGCCTTGTCTGAGAATCTCGATTGGATCTGTGGTATCTGAGATATACAAAATTAGAATGTCTACGTACGTGTTTTTTAAGGTAAGAACAATTGAATTATGTTTTTCCGGCTAATGTATTTAAGATGGTGCAAGTGTTCATCCGTCCGGAGATGGGCACTGCAGCTTTTCATTTCAATAGCATTTATCTGCCGGTACTAACTACTTTCTATTGTAAATTGTAGGATTTTGTTCGCCCGTCTATTATGTCTTTAGGCTTATAAGAGTCTATAAGAATATCATAAAACGCATTCTTAATTAGGTCACTCAATGTGGTCGCGATTAATTCCAGTGGAACTATTCCAAATTATGTGGGATCATTTATTTAATCTATTGCATTTTTCTTCCTTCGGTTTGTCTGCTAGCTCGAGACAGTCCTTGCTGTTTTTCGTGTCAATGACATTTATGGATGGTTCAATCACACAGAGCAACACGAGGGGATGTGCAAAAGATCAATTGCCAAATTTCTCGAAATCCTTCATAGTCTAAAAATTTTACTGCCTGCTCGGTGGCATACCCTTTGCACGTTCGTAAAAGCCAACTGATCAACAGACTTCAACATTAGTCACAGACAGATTTGATTTCAAAAAGACAGGCCTCATCAGGAATCTCAGCTGTTTCCGATCATATAATCGAAACGTAGTCCCCAGCCCATTCAATGAATTTCCCAATTCTACACAAATCAAAGTCGAGAAAGTGATTAAACATATAACTTAAACTTTACATAAAGCATCAAGCATGAGGACAAAACAATCAATGCCATATGAGCTCCGCCTAAAAGAAAAAATACTAACCGAGTTACATTAATTAGTTTATAACTGAAAATTATGTGTAGTGTGCGGCAGGGTGGTTCAGTGATTAGAGCACCAGATTCCAAAGCAGATGTGCCCAGGTTCGAGCCCAGTCCACGGCAAATCCTGGCCAGTACGTGATGAGTTTCCAATAAGGACGAAACCCGTCTACTGGATGAATTACGTTTTATACATTATACAATTTTTAGTTTATACTGAAAAATATCCATATTAATGGATCTGCCGTTGAATAAGGTGAAACAATCTATTGTTCCACCATGATCAAATTGTTTCGACTGGCTTTGAATCACACAAAATAGCAACAGTTTTCTGGCATACAGACGAGTCTGAACTCGCAGTAGCACGGCATCAACAAACATTCTGTTTTATTTGCAGCAGCTGCGCAAATCGCATCAGAATCATTATAGATAGTGACAGGAAATGCACAACACCAGTGTAGTTGACTCTGAGTCGAAGATGAATATAGAACATTTGTCGAAAATGTTACATTAGCGCCTTCTCTCTATCCTATCAACAGATTTACATTGAAAGAAGGACAAAATGAAATACTTTTAAATATAACAAACGTCTACATTTAAAGTAAACTAAAATATGCTTCAGTCAATATGATAAAAAAAACACGTAAAAGCACAATTTTGCAGGGGACTAAGAAATTTCCATGATAATGCCAGTACATGAACAGGTCGGGACTACGTCGATTAATTGCAATAGCTTCCAAAAGGGAAACATGCTCACACACCTGGACTTGATTAAAATGAAAAGCGATTTATTGGTGTCACAATTTAAAAAAATCAAGTCAGCGAGCTTGAAGTAAACACCAATTTCATGGTATTTAACCAGTCGTCAAACAACATAACAAACCTACCGCCAGCCGCAACGCACTGACGCGTTTCGACTTGCCCTGATCATCAGCAGAGTACGACGGTAAACGGACTATCGAGGATTAAACCGCACTGAATATACATGGAAATCAAATTTAGATATGCGGCTCTCACCTCTAGCAGTCTCGCATACATTGAACTTGACTGGAAATGTCGGCTAATTTGGCGAAAGCTACAAAAATTTAATTTTCATGACTGCATAGAAATTGTGCAACAGACATTTTCAGTCAAGTGCAATATATGCGAGACTGCTAGAGGTGAGAGCCGCATATCTAACTTTGATTTTCAAATATATTCAATTCCGTTTAATCCTCGACAATCAGTTTGCTGTTGTACTCTGATGATCATCATGGAAAGTCGAAACGCATCAGTGCGTTGCGGCTGGCGGCAGTTTTGTTATGTTGTTCGACGACTGGTTAAATACACTGGGATTGGTGTTTACTTCGAGCTCGCAAACTTGATTTAAAGAATTGTTACCACCACACGCGCAATCAGTTATTGTTAAAAAATCACAATTTTCACAGGGTAAAACATGTTTTTTTGTGGGAGTACGTTCAACACCAAGTCTATTTTTCTCCAGAAAATTTGGTACATGCTCCGAAAAGCGGACATTCAATCTTCTACTGCAAATATTTTTTACCAATATACATGCGCAAAATCTCGATCAACTTACGTTGACCACCTCGTTCATGCTGTTTGGAAAAGGATAACATTTTTCATATATTGTGATGATGCGTTACTATGCCAATATTTGAATAGAATAATAAACAATTGTGCTATTATTTCAGGACAAACTAATTTGATAGCATTTACGTTAAGAGTTTGACTCTTGATCGATACGTATTTGGTTGCTTTGTTACCAAACGATATGGACATGGTTCGAAACAATTCGGTCCGTGCAACTGACAATTGTGTTGCAATTTTTGGCGCATGGTTTAACCATATCTGATGGGTCTATATATCAAGTCATAAAATTTTGTCTTAAAACATTCAACTTCAGCTCGCGCAGTTGATGAAGGCTTGAAAATTAATTGATTTTAAACAGCAGTTTAAAAAATATTAACTAGTCAATTACCTGGGCAAACTTTAGCGACCTGGTTTTCTTATTCACGCATAGATTGCATTTTTATTTCAGTTGAATAATTTTAAGTGGATAAAAGATGTTGCAACGGAGGGCACTAGTTCAAAAATATGCTTTGAAAAGTTGTAACAAACTTTGAGGTCAGTTTGCAGCTATAAAACCTTCGGAATACTTAAATTGCAGCACATCTTATTTGTGGATACATACCTACTACTACTACTACTACTACTACTACTACTACTGCTACTACTACTACTACTACTACTACTACTACTACTACTACTACTACTACTACTACTACTACTACTACTACTACTACTACTACTACTACTACTACTACTACTATTACTACTATTACTAATATTACTACTACTACTAATACTACTACTAGTACTTTGATTAAAATAACTATTGCGTCTAATATTACTAATTCTAATAATACTAATAAAAATATGCTATTTCCGCTTCAGCTACTGCTTCTGATATTACTACTTCAACCACTACTACTACTACTACTACTTCTACTACTACTACTAATACTACTACAACTGTTACCACGACTAGTAATAAAAACACTACAAATACTAATATTACTAAAAAACCAAAACTATTACTGATTCTACTAATTCTAATACTGCTAATGTTACTAGTACTAATACTGTTACTACTACTACTACTACTACTACTACTACTACTACTACTATCTACTACTACTACTATTAATAATAATAATAATAATAATAATAATAATAATAATAATAATAATATTAATAATAATAACTATTATTATTATATTATTATTATTTATAATTATTACTATTACCATTGTCATATGAATAACAAAAATAACAGTAAAATATTAATAATAATATTATTTATTAAATAATAATAAAAAATTTTCAATTTTAATAATGATTAAAATTTTAATAATAATAATAATAATTATTATTAGATTGTTATTAATAATTATATTAATAAAAGTAACAATAATGGAAATGATATAAATTAAAGAATGATAAATTCATTTTACTTCACAATTGAAATTATAAAAATAGTCGTTGAAAGAATGATGATATTTGGGATATTTTTATGTTGATTTTTAGTAGTACAAGTTTAATAGTGGTAAGGCGGTTGCAAAACGTTAAAACATGTACAATTTCAAGATGAAGACATAAAGAAATGGCAGAATTCTGCATGAGAATACGAATTTGAATGGAGATTGATATTGGCAGAGATTGAACATTCGTTAAGCTTAAATAGAACCCCGTGTTCCTAATTTTTATTTCTAAAATAAAATATGTATGAGTTGTGTGTTTGGAATTTGGAGTCTAGTACGACATAATTTTAAATAGAATCAAAAGTATATGTCAAAATCAGCATACAGCTAACCATCATTAGAAGTAGCGTAATGCAAATAACCCTGCATATGCAATTGTGTATTAGGTTTTGCGCACCTAGTAACAGATTAGTTTAAATATGATCAAAAGTATAAACCAAAGACAGCAGTAACCGGAAGTATAATCTCGTGCAAATTCGTTTCGTGCTTTCTGGCGACTCATCGGTGGGAGCCTGTATTACGCCATTTACCCAATATATATAATTGGGTGCGGAATGTGGGAAACTGTGACGATACGTTCTGCACCCAAATATATAGTGGGTAAAGAGCGTAATACTGGATCCTAATGATGAGTCGCCGGTAAGCACGAAACGAATGTGCACAAGATTGTACTTCCGGTTAATGCTTTCTTTGGTTTATCCTCCTGGTAGTTTTGGAAATAATTAGTTACTAGGTGCACAACACCTAAGACACAATTGAAATAAATATTAGTTCTACGCAACATACTGCGTCTAACCTCTCTTTTTATTTGGTCAAGTAATGTTGGACTGTTGGACGGTGCAATCACACATATTTATGTATATGAAGCCCATATTAAAGTCAACTTCATAAAAGGCTGTTGGCCTACTCACTAAATAAATTCTATACGTTTCCCTTCGATGGTACCAACTCAATAGTTTCGGAGATGAGTTAAGTTTCACCAAAATTGAGAATTACAACCAATTCTGAATACCCGATATTCTAGTAAAGTGGAAAAATCTGGCCTCGATCGCTACCATTTAACACATTTTTGTGGAAATCTTAACGTCTTTCAATAAAGAATTCAATATTATAGCATTTTAATTGCTAAGAAATAATATACATACAATGATATATAAATTATTGCGCACCTCGTAACACATTACCTCAAATACGAGCAGGAGATATACCATACCCCGCAAGGAATAGCGATAAAATAGCACATGCATGTGCGTCACGTACCTTTTGGCGACTCATCAGTAGGAGCCGGGTTTGCGCCCGCGACATATATTTGACAGCTTTATGGTTGAATCTTTTATTGGAACGTATATTAAGTCTTCAACAACGTGACATCCAAGTTAACACATGATATACAATGTGAACCACAACTGTGAATTGAAATCTTTAAATCAAGTTTGCGTGCTAGAAGTAAACACCAATCCCATGTATTTAACTGGTCGTCGAAAAACAGGAAAAACTACCGCCAGCCGCAACGCACTGACGTGTTTCGACCTTCCATGATCATCATCATCGGAGTACAACGACAAACTGACTAGCGAGTATCAAACCGCAATAAATAAAAAATGAAAGTGACATTAGAAATGCGACTCTCATCTCTAATAGTATCGCATAAATTGTACTTAAAGCAAAAGGTACTATTATATAATCAAAGTGACTTTCTCTACGGAAAATAATGCTCGATAAATCCAGCTGAAGCAAAAGCAATAATTTCTCAAATGTTTTAGCATCATTAAATCAAATTTGCGAGCTTGATTTATAAGCAATCCCTCATTTTATAACTAGTCGCATACAAGTGAAAATTGTGCTTAGTCTCGCGTAGCAACAATGGAGAAGGACGGCAAATTCTATTGGAAGTACCAAAGCGCAGTTCATATTTAAAGAAAGCAAAATTAGATATGCGGCTTTCTGATCAAGTCAGTGCAATTACGATAATTATTTTTTTGCAGATTTCATCATATATATATATATATATATATAAGTTATTTATTTGAAAAAATTATTACGCAGACTGCCAAAATTATACATTTATTTCAATTTTTCAGGCGTACAACAAAAAATACTACCGTCAGGATATCAATAGACAAATTTTAACCTCACCGTATCTTCATTAGACCACGAAGGAAAATTTTCAAAGCAAAAATCACTACGCATGCATACATTCGGAAAGAAAAGAGTTACTAGTAGCGATTGCATAGAAATTGTGCAGGAGATAGTTCCAGTAAATTACAAACTATGCGAGAGCTGCATATCTGGTTTCTCATTTACGATCCTCGGTGGTCAGATTGCCAGTAAGCTATGATGAGGACAATGGAACGTCAGAACGTGTCAGTCCGTATGGCTGATTCGCAATTGATTTGGTTACAATGTGATAGGTGTTTATATCTTGTAGGAGGTATTTTTCAAAGGTAGCAGTGTATTTACAGATGCCATGAGATTCCTACACATGCCTGGTAGCTGACGTCGGAAGAAATCGGTTTCGTGTGCCGTGCTTATAATCAATCTCACCTTCTAGCTGGCGTGAGTCCCTTTTCCCCCTGTGTCGTGATGTGAGAAGGCTAAGTCGAATACTATACCTGTATTATGAACATTGTTACGAAGTTACTTTAAATTCAATTTTAGTCAAAATTTACCGTGCTCTAGACGGCAACAAAATAAAATTTTGTTAACACAAAGTTAATATCTGGGCACATGAATCACAATTAATAAATCCAGAGTGCCTTAGCAATATAGTTTTGAGTCACTAATAATCGATCAAGAGCACTCAAAAATGTAAATTCTGGCTTTGGCAGCTAAAAGACAGTAATTCAGCGCATGCAACCGGCGTGTTACGCGCGGGTGTGTGTTGTTTTTAAACAAAACCCCATTAATTACGAATAAAATTGCAGCTCAAGAAATCTCAACTAAAACTGCTTGAAACTAATCGAGATTGTTTCTAAAACCATAGTTAGGAGTGCGATTGTCTAAAACCAGAATTGGCACATGTGACCCTAAGATGAACCGGATCTGACGAAATTGATTCTCGTTGTGTTGTAATGCGGAGTCGCGCTTTACAATCTCACGCAGAAATATAATTAGAAAATTTCCTATTACCTCCCGCGAAGTCACTGCGTGTCCCACGTTTTAGTTTGTTGGTTGTTGATTTTTTTGCGTTGTGCCATTATCACATTTAACGTATCCACGATTGTTTACTAACGTTTCTGCCATGATCCTATTGATTTTTATTTCCATATACCCGCTGAGGTCGGCTTTCTGGTGGCTGGTTGCAGATTCGTCTCCTCACTCCGAAGATTTCCACACGATTCGTACTAACCACTGGAAATGATTAAGTAATACAGTTAAACAATCATTGATTGCACGGGTGATGGTAACAGTTCTTTCAATCAAGTTTGCTACCTTGAAGTACACATCAATCCTATTTTATTTAACCAATCGTCGTACAACAGTGCAAAACAGTCGCCAGTCGATCTAGGTGAGGAATGTGGGATAATAGGACGATATTTCTCCTACATTCCTCACCAAAATATTTAGTGGTTAAAGGGCGTAATGCCGGCTCCTACTGATGAGTCGCCAGTAAGCACGAAACGAATGTGCATGAGATTATACTTTCCGTTCATGCTGCCTTTGGTTTAACCTTCTGGTCACAACTGAACTAATTTTTTACTAGGTTCGCAACACCTATTAAATAATTACCTTTGTTTATCGGTGTATATTTATTCGAAACTTCACCGTGCCGCTATGAACTTTTCAGCATTAAAGCTTCGAACCAAAAGTGGCTACTTACTATCCATTGATTAATGTGACCCTATTGTCGACATCACGCAGTGAAGAGTGATCCGCTTTTTTAGCATAATTTGTTTAAAATATGCATAGATTTATTGATTTTTCCTTATAATGGCCTTAATACGGGCCTTTGCATTATTGAGCTTATTAATTCCTTCCTATCTATGAACCACATTTCCCAATTTACTGATAAACTTCAAATCGTAAGGTTTTGAAGAGCAGAACTTGAGCTTAGCATATACCTGCTTCTGTTGCCTAACACATGCTTTTGTAAAGGAAACGAACTCTTTAAGTCACGCTTTAAATTGCGCATCCTTTGGGTTAATTTTCTCTGTATATTATAGGATAATTTGCGGGCATTGCCATTTTATTTTGGAAAGGTTTACGTCCCAGATATACGTGTTCGGATCTCCTTTTCCGACATTTGATGCACCAGTCCACGAATTGCATTTGAATATCTCATGAAGCGCATTTCGAAACTTGAATGTCTTATGGCTTGTGTTTTGCCCACCTATTAACAGGTTTGTTCAATTAGAACCAGAAGTAGTTGTCAAAGACAGCAATACCTAAAGCGAAAGTAACCATTTATTAGTTCTACGTAACATTTAAAATCAGTAAACAATTTTTAAGGGAAGAGCTTTGCTACTTTTGTCCGGAAGTAGGCACATTCAATTCATATGTTTTTTTAAGTTATATTTCCAGCAATATTTCCTAGCACTCTTTCAGAATAAGCGGCAGGATGGCTCAGTGGTTAGAAAACCAGATACCGAAGCAGACGTGACCCGGTTCGAGCCCTGTTCGCGGCAAATTCTGGACAGTTCATGATGAGTTCCCAATAAGAACGAAACCGATCTACTGGATGAATTTCCTTTTCTACACCATACAATTCTTAGATTATATTGACAAATGTAAGTAATTAATTGGTCAGGTGCTTATATCAAGAACGCAACCTTGATTATAATAATTGTTTTCACCGCCCGCGCAACCAATGTTTGTTTAATATTTAAAAGTATAAATTTATAAATATACTTGTGTTAAAATTACTTTTTTTGTAATAGGTTTATAAAAAATATAGTAAGGCAAAGTCAGGTACATTAAAGAATTCATTGGTCTCAAAATCCAAAATTGTAAGAAAAGGTTATATAAGGACAAAATAATAGAAAAAAAACACCTTTTCGAAAACGTCGTAATCGTGGAAATTCGATGCAAATATCTGTATTTCCTCGCATAGTTATAACCTATTGCATTTCTTTCATGTATTAATAAATTAGTTTTGCAAAGATAATGCATTTATTACCCTCATTATATTCTGCACGTAGCCAAATCAAATGTAAACTGCACAAACTTAATATTCCTTGATTACGAAATCATTTTTTTCACTGCCTAACAACCACAAAATAAAAAAAAGTTATACAATGCTTATCCAATCTAATAATTGTGTAGATTTATTGTCAAAATATGCAAAGTTTCATAGACATTGGTAAATATTACCAAAGAATAGTCTAAGAAAGAAGTTCTAATATTCCTTATATATAGTTGAAGGCACGTGGTACGGCTTGCTGCCAACTTACGATTTTAAAAAAAATCTGATACTTACTAAACTTCAATCACGAAATTTTTGGCTGTTAACAAAATAAATGATCCCACCGGGAGTTTTAAACCCATTTTATATTCTCGCCACATTTGCAAAATCCTAGTCTATGTTTAAAAAATAAATAAACGGATATGCATCAATTTCTCTAAATGACAATGTGATTTCAAATTCTAATAATCTCATCATTTGCAGATTAAAACTGATAAAGCATATTTCACAATACCTTTTATTGAAAATGTCTAAAGATTCTATTTTTGAGTATTAAAAGTAATTAACCGTCTGGTCGATCGGCCTACGTAAGTTACTCGCATGATAGAACATGATAACATAAACGCCTGTTTTAAATCAAATGGTGAATATACACGTCTGCAATTGCGCAACACATCTCTCCATTTTTGCAATTTTCTCTCTGCTTTTGTCTTTCAATTTATATATAAAGATATGTTCATTCGTAGATATTTTAGAAAAAAATGCGAAAGAAGTGGTTCTTGTACCTGATAAAATGTCTTTTTATTTTTTCACATGGACAGGGTACTATGAATTTTATTAAGGCTAGCATTCAAACAGAAGCATAAAATGAACCCTATTCTATAAGCTGAAATACGTGGCGGTCATAGACTATTCATTTTTTTATGAACAGTGGGCTCGTAAATAATTAAACTGCAAGATAGACATTTGAAAGTTGAGATCTGAAGAACACTCAGGTGTTATTCTTTCGAATGTCATCGATCAAATTAGTCAGAGGAGCAATGCTTTTTGTGATGAACAGAAATTCAAATAGCAGCATTTAAATAAAGGCACCAGAAAGAAAAACTCATTTAATAAGTAACGATGCGAATTAAAATCAAATCGATAACGTCATGTGTTTTTTTAAACAATCAATACTAATTTATACAATTGTGCCAAGAATGGACAAGTTTTGTCTTAAAAATTGACGTCTTTAAGAGCAATAATTTTTATAATCAACATTATAAATCACAGTCTGGTGACAGAGATAAAAATTATCCTATGGGTAGTACAAATTAAAATTTCAAATAACTGTTTTAGCGAAAGTAATTTATTCTTACCTAAAAACGAATTGCACCATGTTTAGAATAATTATGGTCGTGTACGAATTCGGATATTTGGTTACTATTATCTTTGTTGTAAATCTCATTGAAATTTTTTTTATATCTTAAATTATTTAAAATTTAACCACAACCAGTTCACTGCGGATATACAATATGGATTAAATGGACAATACTTTACGTAAGTCGATAAATTGGTGATGGTTAGTTTGCAAGGATGTCTTCAAGCCTAAGTTACCATGTTCTATTTGGATACATCTACAATGCAATAATTTATTCAAGACTCCAGTCATCCATATCGAAGCTATGCTGATTGTACTTTCACAAATATTAATGCATTTGTAGAAATAAATGGCATACTTAAATATTCATATAACGTACACCATCATATTCACTTTGCTCCCTGATGCCTGAAGTCTCAATCTAACACATCGTACATCCTTGACGTATTGATATTGCCCCACAAAACAGCATTAAAATGGGGAAAAATATACAAAAATAAAAAAACATTGCCCTTTGCAGTACATATATTTTCTAAAACATTTATTCAATACATAATTATATTATAGCAAAAGATAATACCTTAGATATCAATTAAAAAATTGTGTCACGTTTAAAGACAATGTTAGCAAGATAACTATTTTTCAAATAAGTGAAACATTTATTTTCACGTACAAATAAAAACAACTTCCATACTGGCGACAGTAGTGCTTTTTAAAAATTTTGTCACGTTTAACGACAATGTTTACAGGAAAATTATTTCTCAAATAAGTGAAACATGTATTTCCACGTATGGGTTTAATTAAAATCTTTAAACATGCGACAAAGTCTTCTCCGTACCATTAGTATTTTAACGCAAATATCGACCAAATTGTTTCGCCAAGTCATCAGAAATAACCTTTAGAGGGAAATCGTGTTTAAATGGATGGGAATTATTTTTTTATAGTTTACTAGTATTTATTTACAGAAACTGTAAGATGTTTTTGGGCTAATATTTTGCCTATTTGATAGACTCAATCGATGTGTATGTATGCTCATATTCCATATACAAGTGATTGAAATTATTTTGTTTTTCAGGTTTTAAGGCTTAAATTTATACTGTATTTACTGTTCTGGCTAACGCGTATTGAAATATATATCCTCATACGTTTTATATTTTTTCGCATCTTTGATGAACTATGCTTTATATATATATATATATATATATGTATATATATATATATATATATATATATATATATATATATATATATAAACGTAGAAGAAACATTGACCAAAATGATTTTTAGAAATATAATCAAAACTTGTACGTAAGGCACAGCTTGGGGGCGTAGAAAATGTGTTTAAAGATTGTAAAGCTAATTTAATTGTAAAATCCAAATTAGACAAATACAAGTAACTACTTAAAGGTCCATTATATATATATATATATATATATATATATATATATATATATATAATGACAACTTTCTTAAAATATTCCGCAGTATATTTCTTAATAGGAAATAAAAACACATTAATAACAAATTGGATAATGGCTATTTATTTCGAGAAAATCAAATTTCACTTTACAATATTTCATTTATATACATCCAGGGTTTTCATTTGATTATATGGGTGGAAACTAGTCTGACTCGGTTTTACATGTATTTCTTGTTTGCGTTGATTAGGTGGGGTGGAAGTCTAAGTGTCTGTGTGTGTGTGTGTGTGTGTGTGTGTCAGTATGCGTGTTAATGCTTTCTCGCTGTATTGCGAAGTGATGTCTGAGATCTGGTCATTCTTGAATTGATGGCTTGAGAGTTAACCAACTGTTCGCATTGTTGGCTGTTACGTGTACGAATGTTATTTTCCCGAGTGTTGTCTTTCGTTTCGATTTGGTCCTCAATTATGCTCTGTCCACTTGATAACAGCGTAGGGTTTGCGGATTGCAGTGTCGAATGTTCATATTTTTTAAACATTTCTGTTGTCGTCTGCGCAGTCGATATTTCCTCTTCAGTTTGTTGCCAATCCGATCGAATTTATGATGAGGCAGGTCTAGTGAGTGTTTGACCTTGCCAGGATACTAGTGAATTATTGTTGGGTTTTGTGGTTTGTGACCATTCGATTAGAATATCATGTTGATGACACTTTCGAATGTTTAGGCAAGGTACTTGTTGTTTTATATAAATGGCTTCATAAACACATAGTATTTTTTCTAATGCGCGTTTTATGTAATGTAATAATTTATGATCTGTTTAGCCTTCCTTTCATGTGGAACCAATTTGAATCTAAATAAACACTCTCGATACGTAATAGTATAACAGACAGTATAACGATAGGAAAAGTTATATTGAATTGCAATCTGATGACAAAATTTTGATGCTATATGGTCTCCACTAATCAAGATAAATTAATTAGGATATAAATGTATATTGTGTCTGGCTATCGCCAGACAGGCTCATTGATCGTAACAATAAATTCATAAGCACACGTGCCCAGGTTCGAGCCCTGTCCGTCTGAAATTCCAGCCAGTACCTGATGAGTTCCCAATAAGGACACAACCGGTCTTCTGGGTGAATTTCCTTTTCGACAATACAATTCTTAATTTATATGACATATGTAAGTAATTAATGGGTCAGGTGCTTATATCAAGACCGCAAACTTGATTTTAATAATTGTTATCACCGTCCGCGCAACCAAAGTTCGTTTAATTATATAAATGTTCATTTCAATACCACTTCCATGTAGTGCGGTGTCTGTTTTTAGCAATTACGGATTTGGCATGGTTAGTTGGAAATTTTGGTCTAAATGGATGCTCCGCCTAAAGTAAAATTAGATTAAACAAGTTAAATTAGTTTTATGTAACTGAAAATTGTGGAAGCGTAGTACGGCAGAGTGTCAAATGGCTAGAGCACCAGATTCCGAAGGCAGACGCCCAGGTTAGAGCCCTGTCCGCGGCAATTTCTGGCCAGTACATGATGAGTTCCAAATAAGGACGAAACACATCTACTGGATGAATTGCTATTTGAACATTATACAATGCTTATATTTTAT
This sequence comes from Eudiplozoon nipponicum, assembly GCA_029291075.1. Taxonomy (NCBI): domain Eukaryota; kingdom Metazoa; phylum Platyhelminthes; class Monogenea; order Mazocraeidea; family Diplozoidae; genus Eudiplozoon; species Eudiplozoon nipponicum. The sequence goes on from JAQBSW010000417.1 coordinate 99,329, forward strand.
ACTGAAAAATGTATGTACATGATAGGACTTGTGTTTACATCAAGATTGCAATCATGACTTTAATATTTCTTATCACCACCCGCGCAACCAAAGTTCGTTTGCCGCGGTTTTCAAACGTGGACAATTTGCTTGCTTCTCAATAGAGGTTTTTGCCCGATGACTAAGTCATACGCGTTTAAATATTTGAAAAATTGTAATATTTAATGAGAAAGTCGGTTTATTATTATTATTATTATTATTATTATTATTATTATTATTATTTCAATATGACGTTTGCAGTTTTACGTTAAAAACAGAAGGATTTAACAAACAAACGACTGAACGGCGACATGCTGCGGTAGAAACGATCCCAGTCCATGTTTTCAATGCCGCAGTCGAACTTGTTCTCGAACATGTTGAACGTGAAGAACTTCTTAATTCGCTGCACCGTTGGTTCGATGACGGTCTTCTCCAGAAACACAACGTTGCCATTGCTGTTGGCGATGTTCGTGTTGAGCACAACGATTGACTTGATCATTGTAGCGCATTTTTTGATAAGATTTTTCTCCACAAACGCCACTGTACCAAAATCTTGTTTCTCGGTAGCAATAGAGCAGAGGTTGTTCATTGTCTGCCAGATGCGGCATTCAATGTCGTAGACCTGATTAAGCAGGCCACTCACAGTCTGTGCCAGGCGTTCAGCGTTCATCTTCTCGATGTCGTGTGTCACCGGGGTCAAGAGACGCAACTCCTGCTTGTTAAAGTCAATTTTGCCACCGCGAACAATCTGCATACGGACTAGACTTTCAGCGCCGCAGTGAAGACGTGTCGCGGCCAGGCGGAAGAACTGGCAAAATCCAAGAAGGCCAACTGTGTCGGAGCAGCAGGTGACGGCCATCTGGCGATAAGTCATTTCACCAGAAAGGTGGAGGCGAATCAGCTCATTGACCTGACTCTCAACCTCAGAAGGATAGTTGACTCGAGACTGCATATTAGACAATTAGTTATGAACACAGCTTGATTAATCCTGTTTACTGCATCCATTTTTATAGTGTTTTACACAGTTTAACTCTTTTCCATTGGCATTAGATTTTATCACGTGGAAAATTTGAAAGCAAATAACCATTTGTGTCCATTTTACACAGCAAGACTGACCCAGTTTTGAACAAGAAAAGAAATGCTATCGCGTGTGTGTCACGCGGCATCTATTCAAGGTAGGAAGGAATTTTACAGGTGAATGCTGCACTCGTGGATTACAAAGTGAATTTCTTTCTTTTAAAGTTCAGAGAGAAATTGGGACAAAACGTGCTCTATCAGATAAAACGTCATTGGCAAGAAAAAAAGAAAACATCACTAACAATTATAGCAGCAATAAAGGTAATGCATGCAGAATTAGAAGCAATACAAACAACAAATCATTAACAAAACCATACTAATAACAATAACATCAATGTAATTCACGATAAATTTGTGTCTATATATATATATATATATATATATATATATATATATATATATATATATTGTGTGTGTGTGTGTGTTTGTCTTATTATATAGAAGCCAAATTTACAGAATTAAATTGATATAACCGGTGTGCTATCTACTGCTATACACAATTTGACAATTTTCGAATTGCCAACGTGAAAAGTTTATATTTCCTTAATTCACAGACATAATACACAGTCTTTTTTAAATTGTTTTTGCGGAGTGCTAGCTTCATATATTCCAATGCCGCGTTTTGCGTACGCGGATAATAGCTGTGCACTGACAGTTTCACAAAGATCCGATTGATCACAATTTCCAATTTTGTTTTGTCTTTGATCGGGTTGACTTTATATTTGCTTAAATCTGCTATTGTGATTATTGTACTGTGTATAGTTGCCTGAGGATGGTGCTGGAAAGTAGGCACCGAAACGTCGACAGTAAACAAAGATGTGATATAACCGCATTTCCATTGGAACCAATAAGAAGTCAACCCGATCAAAGACAAAAAAAAATTGGAAATTGTGATCAATCGGATCTTTGTGAAACTGTCAGTGCACAGCTATTACCCGCGTACGCAAAACGCGGCATTGGAATATATTACACAGTCTGTTGCGTAACAAAAACTGCGTATCTACCAACGAAGGGCCAAAGTCAATTTGAGCAACGAATAATTGACAAAGGAAATACAAGTTTATATGTTTATGGCTTTCAACCAGCAAGAGACGGAATTTGCACACCACGTCAACTATATATATAGTATATATATATATATATATATATATATATATATATATATATATATATATATTTGGTGTACAAACAACGACAAGCTGGAAAGTTAGACATTGTTTGTGTGCAATTGTGTATAAGGTGCTGCGCACCTAGTAACAGATTGATCAAAATATGACCAGAAGGATAAACAGAAGAGAGCATGAACGGCAAGTATAAACTCGAATCATCAGTAGGAGCCAGTATTCTATACGAATGTGTCAAACTGCAGTAATAGAGTCAACATCATATAAAGTCTACGACAATTCTATTTCAACGCTAACTCTCTCTCTCTCTCTCTCCTATATATATATATATATATAGTATATATATATATATATATATGTATTTCTAATAAGGAAGAAAATATGATGAACAAAAATTTGCGCAAAAAGTGAAACGAAAAACTACAACCGGAATAATAGCACTCGAACACGTAACAGCGAACAATGTGCACAAATGGTTAATTCTCAAGCCATCAAAACAATAATGCCCAGACTTCAGACATCACTTTGCAATACAGCGAGAATGAACTTTAAATGCAAACAGGAACACACACACAAACACAAACGCATAAACACTTTCTAACCAGCCAAAACAAGAAATAGAAGTAAAAGCAAGTCAGATTTGTTACCACTAGCATAATCAATTGGAAACCTAGAATGTATATAAATGAATGATTGTAGAGCGATGATTAGTACTCAAGCAATAAATGGCCTTTATCCACTTTGTTATTGATGTGTTTCTTCTTCCTAAGTAGAAATATACTGTGTAATATTTAAAGGCATTGGACATTATATATATATAGATATATATATATATATATATATATATATATATATATATATATATATATATATATATTTACCTAGTCTGTAAAGAATACCAACACTAAGGCTATTGTGTCAGTACCCTATACTAAAATTATATTTCTGAAAAGGTACTTGGTATTAACACTATGGTTGCTGAGTCGAGAGATGGCATCAACACGATGGATTTCAATGTATGCTATAGTTAAACAAAATTGAGAATTACAACTATTTCTGAACTACTGTTATTACAGTAAATCCATAAACTCTGGTCCTGAGCGATATCAGTTATCACATTCGATCACAGAACTTACTATCCTTTCTTGAATTAATTAAGCTGCAAATGTTTTATCATAACCTGGTGTTAAACCTAAGCTGTTGCTGAAGCAGTTATCAGATTTCAATCCCGCTTGCTTTTTGTAAATAATTTGAATTGTTCGTCCAAAACTATATAATGGTTAGAGAGGAAGACAAAATTTCCCATATTTTGAAAACATATGCTTTTACTCCAGCTCATAAGTTAAGATGACAATGCATGAAATTGCCAATTTTATACTAGCTATTAGAAAATTTTCTACCTTTTGTTAAATCGGTGCCTATTTGACAGTGTATCAAGTACTTACAAATAGAATCTGTTAATCAATTTGGGCACAAAAATACGCAGGATTTTTTTACCACAGAACATTGAACTACACTTAAATCTGCTTCGCAAAACCTGAAGAAATATTGGTCATCCCCACTAGTTTATCGAATATAAGTTAAGGCAACGCAATAAAATCGAGACCAATTTTGAAAAAAAGAAAATACCACACGGATTAACGCTAATTGTTTTCTTTGGAGGTGATCTTTCAGCTGAGAATTTTGAAAGAAAAGTAATTCCAGCGACTAAAGCTCAGTTTCCGTCAATACAAGTGAGAGTTTTCTTCAACACAACAAAAATTATGCGAACTAACGAAGGTTACAGCCTCTCTGTGACTCAAACACCGTTATCTGTATGAAAATTTCATTATATGTGCAATGTGCATTACATCGGCAGATAAAAAATTGGTCGAAAAATAAGATGAATTAGCATCTCTATAAAAAATTATTTCAAAGGTGTGCAACTCCTGCACAAATTCAATAATATGTGAATATGTATTACTAAAAATTCACGTTGTCAGTAGTAATAATTTTGAGTTATATACACACAAAATTGGTAAGAGCTTCTGGCTTTTGAAGGTACCGCAATTTATAAGCTTAAACCCTGATTAAATGTGCAAAAATTATTTCAAAAATGAAGTCAAATTGGACTGGAACAGAAACATAAGGAACAGGCCTTGAAACGTTACAGATGTGCAGCAAAAAACTACACATCCAGTAATTACTGACACATTCAAAACAAAAGCTATGACTCATCACATATCATTAGGAAAATAAAGCTGTCTACATTACATGAAAGCAAGTCAAACAGAGCTAATGAGGGATTGGTTACTAAAAATGTACATTTGGGATTCTATAGGTGAAATTATTAACGCATCCAGAATAATGGCTGTACATAATGGCAGAAGTAATAGTTATTAATGAATGCTAATCCATGGACTACGTTTTTTTTCTTACTTACTGTTGCATAACACAAACTGCGTATCTACCAACGAAGGGCCAAAGTCAATTTGAGCATGAAATGATTGACAAAGGAAATACAAGTTTATATGTTTATGGCTTTCAACCAGTTACAGAAGGAATTTGCGCACCACGTCAACTATATATATATATATATATATATATATATATATATATATATATATATATATTATAAAATCAGAATTAAAATTCTTGAAATTTCGAAAGCTTCAATTATTGAAAATGTTTCGGAAATTGTTGATTCCATTGGATAAATTTATAAACGTCTAATAAATAGTAAATTGGAAAATAATAATATACAAATTCTAGATAAGCCATTACTCTGCATTTATAATATTAAGTAAGAAATAAATATATACATCCACACATGATTTAGTTCTCAATTAAATTTACAGTAAACAGACACTCCTGTAATAGCGATAGTACGAATTTTAAATTAATACAAATATTTTGTACATACAATTTACGATTTTCTAGATTTTGCACATAAATTAACGCTTTTTGCCAATCTATTCATTATATTTACTTGGTTCGTAGTATTTACCGAAACATAAATTACAGTCATAAGATGTTGTTTAACCTAAAAGCAGTTTGCACGTGAAAATTTTGATATCACATTTTCTATAAATATTTAACATAAAAAACTATATATATATTGAATAAAATTTAAAAGAAACAAAAAAAGAAATGGATTCTCGTGTCAATTACCCAGTTGAAGTTGAAGAACTCGTCAACGAGTTGATCGGTCTGCACCTGTCCGGTGAGCTGACCTATCGCCAGATGGCCGCAACCTGCACAACCGACAACGTCGGCCTCTCTGGCTTTGGCGAATTCTTCCGTCTTGCAGGTACACGCCTTCACTGCAACGCTGAACGTCTTGAACGCATGCAGATCACCCGTGGTGGCAAAGTTGATTTTGGCAAGCTGGAAATTCACCTTCTTGCCCAGGTACCAGCCGTTACCGAGAAGCTAAATTCCGAGCGCCTCTCACAAACTGTGCTCGACTTCATCGGCAAAATGAATGAAATTGAGCGCAACATCTGGCAAAAACTGAATCAACTCAGTGCTGTCGCCCACGACAAGAAAGATTTCGCCACTGTCGGCTTTGTTGAGCATAAACTTATCAACAAGAGTGCCACCATGGTAAAGGCAATCGTTTTGCTGAACACCAACATTTCCAATGCCAAGGACAGCCTCCACATTATTGAGAAGACTTTGATTGAGCCTCTCGTTCACAGAATTAAAAAGTTCTTCTTGATGAACTCCTTCGAGCAGAAGTGGAGTTGCATCCGAAAGGACTTCGACTGGGGTCTTTTCTACCGTGACATGACACCTTTCAACCGTCTATTTGTTAAATCGATGCATTTCTGAATTGCTCATTTAAATATAATATGAATGCTAAACTACTGCTTATTTCTTGTCATTCCAAGAAGTTTGGATTTAATCACATCACGCTGGTCAACGGAATATTGTGAACAAAAACGAATATATTTTCTTCATATTTCTTGTTGCCGTGCTGTATAATGTATCGCAATATGCGACAGGATTTATGCTCCAACTAATCCCATACTGAATGCAAAAATATCAAAATAATTGGAGATTAGTTTTGTTATATTTCGTTAGAAATAATCGCATGAAAATTGAAAAAAACGATTTAAATTTTTCCATAGATATGCAAGAACATCCAATATCACTGCTATGTGGCAATGACAAAATAAAAACTATAGAATTCTAATCGTTGAAATATCAGTATCATTTTGGCGAACTTTAGCATACCTTGAAATCTGTCTATTTGGTATCATGTTCCTACACCAAGTACTTATTCGTTTGATATATCCATCGTTCTATTGTCATCAAAAATATACATTAAATAACATCAGGACTTGTGCAATATAGTTTATTACGCTAATGGTTTGAGTTCTAAAATTTCACGATTGTGGTCACAGAAATATACACCTAGATTACGGCCGTGCTCTTGTATGTTCTACATGTGACGACGTACACGAACCTCGCAAACACAGAAGAGACACAGTCGAACAAACGCAGTTTAATCTGCAATTTCAATTACTATTCCTCACAATCACAATCATTTACAGACAAGGTTTAATTTAAATAATAATATCTGGATGGAATTCTTACTAAGACACAATTACTTCGGAGTATGTGACACAGTTTATATACGAGCACATTAATATTAATATAAATGTTATTACGGGTAAGTAATATTTAACATAAACATATATACACAGTATGAAATCAATTTCATCCAGTAGCCTGTTTCTGTCATTACAGAGTAAACGTGTGGTGCCATTGATTTCGAATGAAAATGGACTGTGGATTAAAGAGGGGCCCATTAACTGCAGAGCTTCGCAAGGTAAACAATGCACTGCGCATATCTGAGAAAAAATGCAAATTTTAATTATAAACTACAGACGAATTGCTGCACACTTTGCCTGTAGTTTTACCTAAAATATTATAGATTCGTGTCTTGAGTAACGTTAAAATCTACTGTATGTTTAAAAATATCTTAATTATAAACGACCTTATTCCGATTTTAAAATCTCCATTATGCAAATTTTTTCTTCCTGAAAAATTTCTTCATTTCAACTTTTCTCTCATTACAGTCAAAGTAACGCCGTTTCAATTGTTATTTAGAATAGAGTACCACAAGTAGAATTAAATATATCAACTCATCCTAGAAAGGTTCATAGTTTGCTTGTAAACGGTGTATTCAGAATCAAATTAGTATGGTATATCAGATGAGCGAATAAATTTCCTGCTCAGCGCTGTCATGTCGGAGGCTATCAGGCATATTCACGTAAGAATAAAGCAAACTATGCGCTTTTAATTTCTTAATGAGACTATCCTGTAAACATTATTTGAAGCAAATTTAAAATTTATATTTATTTAACCCGTTCTTACGGACTCATGCCTAATAACTTGGGTCAACGCTAAATTGTCATTTATCAGTTGTTTGGTTTATCTCATTGATTTATATTTATAATTCTCTGTCACCCCGTTAATGTGCGAAAGTTATAAATTAATGTTCAAATAAATAAAGCTAGAGTAAAACTAGACGTAAAAACATGGTTTTAAATGCATACAAATGCAACCAATGTCCTAAAGTAATATCTGCAATATGAGATGAGCTTTAATTCGAATTTGATCAACGAATCGCGTAAAATTACAAAGCAAGCCTCAAACGCATATACTTCCGAACTTATGTTTCTGCAATTTGGAATGCACACTTCAGCTAATGTCTCGAGTATATTATCTGCTAATTCGCAAATCACTAATACGAATTCATTTGTTAATGTGATTCGGTTTGGCCTCCGATTGCCTAAGTCATATTACTCATATCAGCAAAACATTGAACGCTGAGTTAATTTTATTTTTAAAATATCATCAATCGAGCCAAGGATTGTCAATTTTTGCGCTAAACGATCTGATTTGATGAGATTTGTTGACATCCACAAAAATTTGCCCTGAATTTCACTAATTTGAACTCAATCAAATCGGCAAATGCAAATATTTTGAAAGTTGGATTGTTTGGAATTTCCAATTATTGTACAAATTATATTCAGAAAATTTCCGAAAACTTTATTTACATTTAAATTTCATAACTATCTTGCAGAATAGAGTCCCTGATCCTATATATATTGCTATAATAACATAAGGCTGTGTCCAAAATATTATTCATTCTCTCACACTACAGTTTGTTCAAAGGCATTATATTTTGTTATCGTCATTAATTAATACGCCAATTTAACAAGGACTTGACAAAATAAGATAAAATCTACTTATTAATGTGTTAATATATCTTATAGGAACAAACCGTAATTAAAAACACGCGAGTGAGTAATATAGTTTGCAAACGTGTACTCCAAAAGAGGTTTTTCAAGAAAACATTTTCCATGTGAAAGTTAATGAGATTGGCCCCAATGGTACCGTATAAATTACTTAAAAAATGAGACAATCAGAATTGCTCCGCCAAAGATTTATCAGATATCCGTCGATCGAACGAAAATTTAAAGGATATAAAACGTAAATAAACTCCAAATCACGCTGAAGCCGACAAATTGTTGAAAGTCGAATTTTCTTGTCCGTATGATTGACCAAAGCTTATATTGCTAGATAAGAAGCGCGCTAAACATGCATAATCTGAGAACAAATTAATGAGGTCAATGATACTTTTAAGAGCAAACGAAATATTTTAAAAGAAGTTAACTTCACGTGTTTTGCATTTGAAATCAAGTTTGGTGGCGATGCTTTAATATGACACTGAGAAATGCGGCAATTGAAGCAATATATAAGTGCGCAGTGTCACTGTACAGAACACAAACATCAAGCAATGGATTCTCGTGTCAATTACCCAGTTGAAGTTGAAGAACTCGTCAACGAGTTGATCGGTCTGTACCTGTCCGGTGAGCTGACCTACCGACAGATGACTGCCACCTGCACAACCGACAACGTCGGCCTCTCTGGTTTTGGCGAATTCTTCCGTCTTGCAGGTACACGCCTTCACTGCAACGCTGAACGTCTTGAACGCATGCAGATTACCCGTGGTGGCAAAGTTGATTTTGGCAAGCTGGAAATTCACCTTCTTGCCCAGGTACCAGCCGTTACCGAGAAGATAAATTCCGAGCGCCTCTCACAAACTGTGCTCGACTTCATCGGCAAAATGAATGAAATTGAGCGCAACATCTGGCAAAAACTGAATCAACTCAGTTCTGTCGCCCATGACAAGAAAGATTTCGCCACTGTCGGCTTTGTTGAGCACAAACTTATCAACAAGAGTGCCAGCATGGTAAAGGCAATCGTTTTGCTGAACACCAACATTTACAATGCCAAGGACAGCCTCCACATTATTGAGAAGGCTTTTATTGAGCCTCTCGTTCACAGAATTAAAAAGTTCTTCTTGATGAACTCCTTCGAGCACAAGTGGAGTTGCATCCGAAAGGACTTCGACTGGGGTCTTTTCTACCGTGACATGACACCTTTCAGCCGTCTATTTGTTAAATCGCTGCATTTCTGAATTGCTTAATTAAATATAATATGAATGCTAAACTACTGCTTATTTCTTGTCATTCCAAGACGTTTGGATTTAATTATAATTACATCACGCTGGTTAACGGAATATTGTGAACAAAAACGAATATATTTTCTTCATATTTCTTGTTGCCGTGCTGTATAATGTATCGCAATATGCGACAGGATTTATGCTCCAACTAATCCCATACTGAATGCAAAAATATCAAAATAATTGGAGATTAGTTTTGTTATATTTCGTTAGAAATAATCGCATGAAAATTGAAAAAAACGATTTAAATTTTTCCATAGATATGCAAGAACATCCAATATCACTGCTATGTGGCAATGACAAAATAAAAACTATAGAATTCTAATCGTTGAAATATCAGTATCATTTTGGCGAACTTTAGCATACCTTGAAATCTGTCTATTTGATATCGTGTGCCGACACCAAGTACTTATTCGTTTGATATTTCCATCATTATATTGTCATCGAAAATGTACATTAAAGAACATCCGGACTGGTGCAATATAGATTATAACGCTAATGGTTTGAGTTCTAAAATTTCACGATTGTGGTCACAGAAATGTACGCTTAGATTACTGCCGTGCCCTTGCATGTTCTACGTGTGTGGATGATTATGGACGTCCCAAAATCGGAAAGGATACAGCCAATCAGACACAATTTTATCTACAAGTTTAGCTTATACGCGCCACCATCACTAATCATGAAATGAATAATTGGGAAATTGCATGCATGCATTTAAAATAACTTATATCCTGTTTATTGCAGAGAATTATAATGCGTTGCGTTCATGCTGTCTTTGGTTTGACCTTCTGTTCCAATTTGTACTAATTTCTACTAGTTGCGCAACTCATAATACACGATTGCATACATATTGATACTCCACCACAAAAATATTTAACTGTTATATATTTATATGAACGATGTCATGAGTACCGCGACATTGATTGACTAATAGCCATCGAGGCCACAGTGCTGGTGTAACAGCACAATGCGGAAATACACTTAGCCAGCATTAATTACCCATTCGCTCAGTCAGTTACACAGAAGAACTCGTTTCGAAAATCCATGGGCATCGACAATGTACAAAGAGTGACTGAAATAAGAGGACCTGGCGTGAATGTATACAGGAGTTGGTCAATTTCAGATACTCGTATTCACAGTCTGAAGACCGTCGTGTAGAGTTCTTGGTTAGAAATGTTGATTACACAGGTTTTCTGTAGTCACAAATATATTTGGACCATTGCTTTTGCTTTAAGTAGCAAATCTTTAAACAAAAACTTTCCTTTCAGAAATCAATCAAGTCTTCATAAGTACAGTGGTGAATAAAAATGTTGTTTTTAGATATTTAATAAAAAGGTAGGTACCGCAGTCAATCCATGAGATTTATCTATTGTTCACGGTAACGACGTGTTTAAAATAGAACCAGTAGTTTTGCCGTTGTAAAAATGAACGCAAAGTTTAACCAAATCCATCATACACGTTTTATATTACCTGGCGGAGAAAATGGTAAACAACTCTGAAGAAACGAGTAAATACGTATTAGAGGACAAAATACACTGCTAGATTTTTGTGAAGACCTTGTTCCTAATAATGAGCACACTGTATGTTTAAATATAATGCGTTAATTGAGTTGCATATTCTGGTTTTGGTAACGTTGTTAGTAAACGTTTTCAAAAACACAAGCACACTCAAACAAAGAAACAATATTGATTCTTCTCGAACAAGACATTTAAATGAAGATTTATACGTTTATTTTTGGCAACAAGAATTATTCACATTACTCAATCAATTTTCAGCTAGTGCCTGAACTATTCATTCCATGCAACTTTTACTGGGCATTCAAATATTAGAATATTGGTCTCCGAAAAATATCACCATTCTTAAATAAACATTGTTTGCGCGGGCGGTGATAACAATTCATAAAATCAGTGTTGAAATTTTAGAATAAACACCTATCCCATTATGCACCTACATTTGTCAGTATAAATTATAATTCTAAAATATAGAATAGCCAATTCTTCCAGTATATCGGTTTCGTCTTTTGTTGGAAACTCATCACGTTCTGTCCAGAATTTGCCATGGATCAATCTACATGAATGTCTAACCTAAAAACATTAGTTGGCTTATAATTGTAAATTTTGTGCAGCATGCGACAGGTTGGCTTAGTGTTTAGAGAAACTGATTCTCATGCTCCTTAATAGTACGCCCATTTTTATCATCTTTGCTGATGGAATTTTATCTCATCTCATTCAGCAAATACAAATATTTTTAAAAGTTGGATTATTTGTATTTTATTTTTTGTGTACATTATTTTGATGCAATGTCGGATACATTTAATTACATTAGATTTTTATAAATTTCTTTCGTCTAAAATGGTATTAAACCTATAAATCCTAAGTTTTTACTATGGCATTATATTCTACATTCGTCATTAATTAGTTTCTATGCATAATAGACAATTAGAAAATCAAATGAGATCTATTTAAACATGTAGATCTTAGTAACCTAAAAATGGTCAGCAATTGGAAATGCGTCAGCAAGGAAAATAATTTGAAAAGTAGACTTTAATTTGCTTTCCAAAATTTATATAAATTGGAGAGGTAAATACTGAGCACGAAAAAAATGTTGAAATGAAATGCGACGAAGTAAAATGGCACTGAAAATTTGACTGAATAAATTTATTGGCAAGCTTAATTAGCTAATAGATTTATACAACTTTCTCGGCGAAACTCATCTGATTAAAGGAAATCTTAAGGATGTTAAACAAAATGGAAAACTGAATCTTGAAAAAGTAGCCAAATTTTTAAAAGACGAAATCTATTGAGCTGCGTATAATGTTATGAAGTTATTTTTTAAAGAGGTTAAATTTGAAAGCAAATTAACCAGGTCACTAATCATTTTATAAACAAAAAATAACAAATTATTATAAGAAAATTGCACGTGTCTTTTATTTGAAATTAAGTTTGGCGGCAATGGTTTAGTATGACACTACAACACGTGGCAAGTTAAAATAAATATAAATTTGAGCAATTTACCTGCACAGAACAAAATTACCAAGCAATGGATTCTCGTGTCAATTACTCAGCTGAAGTTGAAGGACTCGTCAACGAGTTGATTCGACTGCACCTGTCCGGTGAGCTGACCTATCGCCAGATGGCCGCTACTTGCACAACCGACAACGTCGGCCTCTCTGGCTTTGGCGAATTCTTCCGTCTTGCGGGAACACGCCTCCACTGCAATGCTGAACGTCTTGTTCGCATGCAGATCACCCGTGGTGGAAAAGTTGATTTTGGCAAGCTGGAAATCCGCCTTCTTACCCAGGTGCCCGCTGTAATTGAGAAGTGCAACGCCGAGTGCAACTCAAAAACTGTACTCGACTTCATCGGAAAAATGAATGAAATTGAGCGCAACATCTGGCAATCACTGAATCAACTCAGTGCTGTCGCCCATGACAAGAAAGATTTCGCCACTGTCGGCTTTGTTGAGCACAAACTTATCAACAAGAGTGCCACCATGGTAAAGGCAATCGTTTTGTTGAACACGAGCATTTCTAATGGAAATGGCAGCGTTTCCTGTGTCGAGAAGTTTTTGATCGAGCCTCTTGTACACAGAATTAAAAAGTTCTTCTTGATGAACTCCTTCGAACACAAGTGGAGTTGCATCAGAAAGGACTTCGACTGGGGTCTTTTCTACCGTGACATGACACCCTTCAGCCGTCTGTTTGTCAAATCTTTGCATTTTTGAAGTGTCACATTTAAATATAATATGAATAATAAACTAATGCCTATTTCTTGCCATTCAAACTAGTTTGGACTTATCAAGAATAGTTAGGAATAAATTAAATGCGAGATTTAAGTGCTTTCTGGTTCTGGATGTAAGTTATTAGGCGAACTTCAATTACTTAAACAAAAATGTTTATATTTTTTCCAAAAAATTAGTCGATATTTTCTAAACACATAAAACACAATAATGAGCTTACAAAAATTGTTACCAAGCATTGGCGATATCCGATCTTCGATTACCAGAAGAATGTTTCTTAAATTAATGTCAGTATTTATTTTCGAGATATAGGATAAGCTTGGTTGAACGTTTATATCAATGAACCCCGCATCATACAAAATAGAGACAATAAATTGAACTAAACATTAATTCGGGCAGTTTCATTTATACTCATGATCGGCTTACCTCATAAATCAAATGGTTTGATGGGAGCCTAATCAATAGAATTTATATTAGCTCCCGTAAAACAATGTCAGAATAAGCTGTTTAAAAGAGGTTCCTATATAAAAAGATAATTAAGTTACGTAGATAAAGTAAATGCAGATCAGATATAAATTACATTCAGAAGGTAATTCCATCGCAGTATCTAAAGGAAATTTTGATAATTAACTGTAAATGTCGTTAATATGTGGACATTTAGTCGTTGTTACTGAAAATAATAAAAACGGATCAACACGCATTGTATATAGTGATATGGTAGTTAGATTTAATCCGATTTTCTATGTAATCTGCCGGTGCTTTTCTCCCGTTCTTATTCCAGCATTGGTTCCTTCTCACCATTAGCAATCGCTGGGCTTCAAATAGGGGCTCCTGCCCTTTACATCGATGTTTCATTTATAGTACTTAATGTAAAATATCTCAGCTTCAAGTAAATGCCGTACGACTATACAGTCAGTTAGGAGCCAATGATGGATGAGTTTGTGTACTGTTGGGGCAAATACAGAGAAAGCCAGTTAGTGTAACAGTGTCTAGAAATACTCCTAGACACTTGAGACAAGCTCTGGTTAACTGAGTTGTTGTTCCTTCTGTTGTGGCGTTGACATCAGTGGCGAGTGAGTAGCTGTGTAATCTCGTTGAAGATCTGAGGAAACTGGCACACTTGAGGGTCCAATATGTATAAGTTGCTCCGCCTCACTAGTTGTGCAGCAACAAGTTCAGAAATGGAAAGCTAATTAGGATACGTAGTTAAAATAAATTAAGCTCAGAAATCAATTGCATACAGAAGGAAAGACCATCGTGTTATGAAAAGAAATTGTGAAATTAAGCAGTAAATGTCGTCAGAATTTTTTCCCCAAGATTGTTGGCTGCTCCAAGTGTGATGGCTCGAAGCACGTTGCTTTTGCGGTAGAGCGCAATCAAACTGTTGTCTTTACAGCGACGGTCCAGTAAAATCGTGCTTCAAAATTTTTCTCCTGCATACAAAACTGTACATCTTTGTGATCTCGGGTGCCAGACTGTGATGTGTAGCTAGAATTTTTTTTTGATTTTGTGAAAGAAAGAAAGTGTAGAACTGTAACTTGTCATTTTGTTAAAAGAAAGAAAATGTAGAACTGTGACTTGTCACTTTGTGAAAGATAGAAAGTGTAGAACTGTGACTTTTGATTATGTGAAAGAACTAATTTCGTCTGTGTTTGGTGCTTATCACGCCAGATTCAACTGCGGAAGATTCTGCGTCAACTGTGGAAGCCGTTTGTTTGTAAGCGATTCGTTTAATGTCTTTTTAAACATTTTCATCTTGCTTATAAATTTATGCTTTTAAGATCCCGTAAGATTTTTAGAATGCCAGGTCCAAATTTAGATATTGATGTTTTCGTTTAGGATGGAGATGCGAACTATTCTTTATGCACGTAGAGTCTGCTTTCTCCCCGTATCCTGATTATGTCATTCATCAAAAACTGTCAAAGATTTTTGCAGCGATGGATATATACGAAGTTTGAGACGATTAGGAAACGACTCAATCCCATTTTGGGCATCCAAAATGAAGAACAATCTTTGCAGGGTCCCACAGAAACTGAGCAGATAATAAATAAATATGCGCAGTTAGACATGCCAAACCATGGCCTCATTGAGATTTTAAGGGAATTGCAGAAACTTTGGTATAAAACCAATAATTCTGACCATGAAACTAAGGTTGTTTTTATGAAAAAACGTCCAAAGTGTAAAAAATTGTTCGCCAGACAGCTCCCCAACAATCTCTCTAAAGATTACTTATCTGAGAGATGCGAGTTAGAATTTAGTGGTATGGAATCTAAGTTAAATTCTTCATCCTTTTTTTCTACCCCGCAGGATGATAGGATGACCTCTTCAGAGAGGACAATAGCGAACATGGCTATAGTTCTAGAAGAATTGGCGATAGGCAATTCCGAGCTAAATCAGATGAACGCTCAAAACCCGTTATAACACAAGCCGGTGATCGAGATCCCCGTAAACCTTTAACAGATATGCCCCCAAAAACTGGTGCTATAATCACCAGAAGTTTTTTATTCATGTCAAGTCTGTCTCTGCCGTTCAGAAGAATTTCCGAATGAATGCCAATTTCCACAGTTGACGGGAAAGCCCACAGAAAAGAGGCGCAGTGGAGCATCAGGATCAGGAAACGTATGGCGCAGAAAGTAGAAGACCGTACTTTCTGCGCATCAACAGCATCAACGGTGCCACAAGAAAGCAATCAATTACAATCTGACATTCCTATTGACTCTTTTCGTCCACGCCTAATATGCCACATAGATAGCCGAACTGACAATGTCATTCGCAATCACTAGCCTACTTGTTTGCATGACCCGGCCAAACAGCCCAACGAACTTCTGCATCTTCTTGATTTCAGACACAGTTCTCAAGGGTGATTCAATGGCCGAGATTTCGCTAGGCGTTCTAGTCGCAACAGCTACAGGGGAGCCCATAACTTCTTATGACAGCCGGCATCGCACACTCAAAATAGGTTTACGGCGTGAATTTACTCACAACTTCATCGTCGCCAAAGTCTCACGCAATATAATAGGCCTTGATTTCCTTTTGAAATTTTGGCTCATTGTTGAATTTGCCAATCAAATGATCATCGACCCCTCAACCAGACATGAGCAAAGTTTTTGGACACTTTCCTCCGACCGTTTGGAATTACAGGTCATTCAGTCAACCCCAGTGCACCATTCAGAAGGAATATCAGCAGCGCTTGGAGAACACAAATTTCTCTTCGCTCTCAGCATGTTAGAGCTACGAGTCTCCAGCACGATGCACAATATCGTCACAGAAGGACAAACTATTGAATTCAAAAAGCGACCACTGGCACCAGCTAAACTAAAAGCTGCCCAAGAGGAATATTCAAGGCTGTTGGAAGAGGGAATCATCAGATCATTGAAAAGATCGTGGGCGTCACCACTGCATTTAGTGACCAAATGAAACAGATCGGACAGAGCTTGTGGATACTACTGCAAGTTAAATTCTGTGTCAAAATCTGATATACATCCTATTCTCAATATTAACATCTTACATGAAAAACTCAACGGCAGCGCCAGAAGATATTGAAAAGATTGCGGTCATCACTCCATTTGACCTTTTCGAATATATTTATATGCCCTTTGGACTTAATTATGCTACGCAGACATTTAAGAGATTCATGGACAACAAACTTCACGACGACAACGCCTACTGTTTTTCATATCTCGATGACAATGTTATTCAGTCTAGACTTAGAATCTCATGCCACGCATTAACGAAATGTCCTCTCACACTTATCTAACCACGGAGTCAAGATCAAATGTGACAAGACGCAGATTGCAGCAACATCCGTGGACTACCTAGGGCATCGTATCACGCCACAAGGTATTCAACCTCTGCCGTCAAAGGCGAATTCAATCAGTAATATAATGTTTCGTTCCCGGCATTTCAAGACAACTTTGTCCTCTGTGCAGGCACCTGCGGAATCGAAAATGACTTAGCAGGAATTCTATCATTACTTGGTCATCTGAAGACGAGGAATTACTTCGACATGCCATCAACTCGTTAACAAATGCTACAATGCTAACGTATCCAGATTTTCAACAGCTATTATTACTCACATCAGATGCGTCTGAATTAGCTATTGGCACCCTTTTGGAACAAGAGATCGACGGAGTTCGGAATCCTAATAGTTTCTACTCGCGTACTATTCAATTTCGGTCGAGAACTCCTCGACATCCACGGCACAGTACGCCATTTTATCAGCATTATTGGCAGCAGCAGATTTGTTGTTGTTAGCGTACTTTCTTGCACGCGACATCAACTATCGCCAAGTAAGCTGCCTGAGTGGAGAGACAGCTTTCACGTCTAAGCGAATGACAAATTGACTTCTTTCATGTCATGTCGAACAAAGCTTCCTTACAGACGCCCTTTCAAGGCCAGACGTCTCGATAAAACCACCACGAATCTACCCGCCTCCGACTTCATTTCGGTAACATGTCTGAACAGCGTCCGAGACATACGCCTCGTCCAGTCTTCGTTCTCCCGCAGCTCCACATCTGCAAGAGAGTTCTCGTTCGCAACGTCACTGTTGTTGCACCACTACAACCAAAGTATTGCGGTCCTTACCCGATTTTGCTCAGACAGCCAAAATACTTCATTATTATGATAGGCGCGACACCTACATGGGTATGCAAGGATAGGTTGAAACAATTTATCGAACCGCCTGATCCTGGGAGCATTCATTCTTCTACACACGTCTCAAGCTCAATCTGCCTACAATCTCAACCTAGCAATAGACAGCATTTCATAACGCGTAACTTATTTTTTAACATTAATTTTGCGTTATTCTACGTGTCAAAAATTGAACATTTTGCGCACCACTTGCGCCCTATTTCACGCAACGTGACCTTTGAATCCACATGATTCATTTTATTTTTCTCACACTCACTTGTCTCACGTGGTATAACCAGCTGTTCTTAGCTAACAATTGTGTAGCATTTTTTAACAGTTCTTTGGTATTATGCCATCTCTGCGGCAATGTTCGAGTACACATTTTTTGTCGTTACCTTTTGATTTTCATGTATATATTTTTACATTGTAACGTATGGCTCACACCTGAGCTCACACTGCCTATTTTGGTATGACCAGCTACTTAGAGCTAACGCCTTTGTGTAGCAACACTAAGTAGTTATCAGCTTCATATCATGGTACAGGCCACTTTCAATGCATATCTCAACTTCATCAGTTGCACAGTGACCACTCTACGAATATCATGACCACAACGTCGAGCACACACTAGCTCCTTTGGTCGTATTCAAACACATTGACGGCGATCCAGCCTGCCCAGGTTTTAACTTAAACCTGGCAACTTCAGTGGCAATCTACCTTGAAATCCTCACGCTGCGGCTCGCAAACCTTACACTGTTCTATTTTGCCTCACGCGGTATGACCGGCCACTACAGCTAACAATTTGTGTAGCAATTCCTAGTGGTTATTTGGCATCATATCATTGTTGAAGCAACCAACAAGCATACTTCAGCCCAGCATTTACGGTACATTTTTATAGCTATGGGCAGAATAATAACCAGTTGCTTAACTTGGTTCGAACTCTGCATTATTTATCAAGCATCGCCGAGAGGAATGCTTTTTCTTTTTTTCAGAGAGGAAAGGGATGTAACGGCCCAAGAACAATTCGCCGACACATTGCGTAAATGAAATTAAAATTCAATTAACGCGGCACCAATCAGAAACTAGCGAAATTTTCTGTTAACCAATGGCGTGCGAGCTGTCAAATTAAGGCTATTTAAGCACAGTGAATTTATCATGCCGGTCAGTCTTTGCGTTTGCCTTCTGCTGTGCGCTACGTGTGCGTGCTATATTCTGTCACTCGGTATTTAACCTACGCTGATTTTTGGGCTTGCTTCACACACATTGGCAATTTAAGTCACGAAAATCTAGTTGTTGCACAACTAGTAAGACGAATTAAAATCTAACTTTTGTCCCTCAGATGTGCCAGTTACTGCAGATCTTCAACCAGATTACTCAACTACTCACTCGACACGGATGTCAATGCCAGTCAAACAGAGCTAGTCTCAAGTACCTGGGAGTATTTCTAGACACTGCTACACCAACTGACTTTCTCGGCATTTGTCGGAGAACGCAACAGTACTAATTCAGCCATCCTTGGCTCCTAACTGAATTTGTAACTTCGTACGGCATTTACTTGAAGCTGGGGCTTTTACACATAAAAACTATACTCGACAAGTGGAAAACGGCCCAGCTTCAAGTAAATGCCGTACGACGTTACAAAGTCACTTAGGAGACAAGGATGTCTGAGTTTGTGCACTTTTGTTGAGCCCTTATTAGGGACGGTATTGCGTTCTCCGGCAAATGCCGAGAAAGTCAGTTAGTGTAGCAGTGTCTAGAAATGCTCCAAGACACTTGAAACCAGCTCTGATTGACTTGGGTTGTTGTTACTTCTGTTGTGGCGTTGAAATCTGTGTGGAGCGAGTAGTGATTAATCTTTTTGAAGTGTAACACGGAACTGTGTGTTACATACACCCTCCCGACAATGAAAATTATTACACAATGAAGAGGGCTAACCTTACAGGTGTTATAGCTCTGCCATAACGAGTAAACACTGATGTTGGCTCTGTCGACACTGACACTGGTTCCTCTATATCTCACGGCGGCGTGACGGCGTCTGTGGGCTCGGTTGCTGGTGTGATGTAGGGCGTCAGTCCGTGGTCAGCAAAAGAGTCTGGAGGTAGAATAATCGTTTCTTCGCCGCTGATAGGTCAACATCGCGGAACAGCGGGTCATTTGGATCAACGTCGGCCGGCGATAATCTGGGTTTGGAGACAGCTTTAGCTTTGCAATTAATCTCCAAAAAAAGTAATTCTGACGTCGATCTAACACACGATAAGGACAGCGCTTTGGTTTGGCTAGAATCCTGTTATCATATCGTTGTTGACGAAGAACCATTTGCAGCTATCAAAATCTTTGCGTTTATATATTGGACCATGTTGCTGACGTGTAGGACTGATCAGCTGATTCTGAGCGTTATACTGTTGGTAACTGCGAAATGGAAACAAATGCCGGATCATTTATCATTATCGCAGTCTCAGAGCGTGATCGGACTAGTTCGCCAGGCAGCCGTAGATATTCACCAAATACCATTTCAGTGGAGCTACATTTGATCGGCTCTCGAGGTCTTGTACGCATTGATAGGAGTACTTTCGGTAAAGCCGAAAGTCAATTTTCTTCTGGGCTGACCATGAGCGCCGCTTTTAGTTCTCGGTGCGGACTTTCGACGAAACCATTTGCTCTAGGATTGCGAGCCGCGGTCACAGGGTGTTTGACACCATAGTATTTCAATAGGGCTGCGAACTCTTTGCCGAGGAACTGCGCGCCACGATTGGTTGTCACTTCAGCCTCATAACAGCGAGTGGTGCGATCCCATAATGACAGTAAGTAGCGTATATAATATTCACGGCAGGTAAGGTTAACAGATCAGCGTGTATGTGCGTGAACCGGACTTTGGGCACTTGGATGACTTGTGGCGCCGTTTTGGTGTGTCTCGTCACATTGCATTTCTGACATTCTAGACATTGTTTTGACCACTTCTTGACATCTCGAAACATGCCAGGCCAAAAATACGTTCTGGATAGAATTTCCACTGAGGCTTCGCGAGATGGATGGCTCATTGAATGGTAAACCTCGAAGATCTTGTGACAGAGTTTTTCAGGTATAACCGACCGAGGGCCCACGTCAGTTATTTTACACTGCTGCAGAGTACCACCGTAATCAAATGTCTTCAGCAATTGACATCAAATGTCCGAGTTGATGGATCATCTTGCTGTGCTGCTTGCAATTCCTGAGTGCTTATAGGTGAAGGACACATGATAGAAGCACAGAGTTCTGCAGGCCGGCTAAGGGAGTCTGCAACCAAGTTTTCTGACCCTTTGACGTGAGTGACTTCATATTTATACTCGTGTATTCGTGTAAGTTGTGAGTTGACACGTCGTGAATATAAATACT
Organism: Eudiplozoon nipponicum; assembly: GCA_029291075.1. Lineage (NCBI taxonomy): Eukaryota > Metazoa > Platyhelminthes > Monogenea > Mazocraeidea > Diplozoidae > Eudiplozoon > Eudiplozoon nipponicum. The sequence goes on from JAQBSW010000417.1 coordinate 120,806, forward strand.
CTTTCTTTCCTCTGAGCATCGGCAGTAGAGGAAGGTGGTTGCTGTAGATCTTGAATTTTCGGCCATCCAGGTAATTGTGGAAATGTAGTATCAACCAGTATATTGCGAGTAATTCTTTCCCTAATGTATCATATCGCGTCTCGCGTGGTTGCAGTTTTTGCGAGTAGAACGCGATGGGTTGATGTATAACATTGAGAAACTGTTGAAGTTTTGCGCCTATGGCAACGTCGGATGCGTCAGTGATCAATTCAAAATGTTGAGACCAATCAGGAGAATGTAGCATTGTCGCTTTGCATAAGGCCCTTTTGGCATCCTCGTAAGCCTGCATGTCGTCCACGTTGAGCCGAATTAGTTGTGATTTCTTGACAAAACGGAAATCTGGCACGCTATATTTGTGAAGCGGTGCCAGAATCTTGGCAAGACATGGTACGAATCGAGAATAGAAGTTCATCTTGTTCAAGAATCGTCGTAACGCTCGAACGGGGGTTGGATGCTGTAGATCTTGAATGGCACGAACCTTAGCAGGTCTAGGTGTCATGCCTTTCTCGGAAACATGATGACCGAGGAATTCAATTGATTTATGTGCAAAGACACATTTGTTGCCATGAAGTCGGAGGCCATAATCTGCTGGATGTTTGAGTAGAATGTCAATATGCTGTATATGTTCGGACATTGAGTTGGAGAATACCAGGGTGTTGTCTAAGTATGGAATTACAAATGGTAGACCATCTAGTATTTCGTCCATTACGCGTTGAAATGTTTGAGAAGCATTCTTAAGACCGAAAGGCATATAATAATAATCATGAGTGCCATCTCCGGTGAATATGTGTGCAGTATATGATACGGAGTCTTTCTCCATCGGTACTTGATAGTAAGCTTTCACTAGGTCGAGTTTTGAGTACACAGCATGACAGATAGCGGATCTGAGTATGTCAGCTGGATTTGGCAAGATGTACGAATCAGACTGTGTGCAAGAATCGAGAATACGATAATCCACGCACACCCTGAATGTTGCTGTTTCACTCTTTGGTACTACTACCACAGGGGACGCAAAAAGTGAGCTGGATCGTATACAAATGCCTTGTTGACGTAGCATGGCGAACTCATGCTCGGCGGCCTTATGTTTGTGTGGTGCCAATGGACGTCCTCTTGGAGGATGAAGAAGTGGATTCGATAAGATGATGCGATGAGCTGTGATGGAACCTTCCTATTGAGATCTGGCATAAAGGAAATAGGTTCGAAAATCTCTTCATGTCGTGTTAGAACGTCGTCCATTTGTGGTACATGAGGAACTGGAGGAATTAGCTGTATGGATGAGACTGCTTCGACGCGTGTCGTGTTTTTTAACGCTGATGAAAGCAACTGATTGTCGGCTGTGCATATCTCTCGTGTCCTTGGACGAATAGTAAGGTCGCAGTGTTCAAGGATGTCACGTCCAATGATATTTTTTGTCGTATTGGTAATGATAAAAGTATAATTGAAATATCTTTTTGAGTTGGAGAACGAGATTGTGTGTACTTGTACCCCAAACGTCGCTATTTTGGAGCCATTGGCGCAGGTAAGACTGCCAGTGTTGACTGGGTGTATAGGTTCGAAATAATTGTGGCGTAGTAAGCTTACATCCGATCCAGTGTCTATGAGATATAATTCGCCAGAATTTGCTTCACGTATGCAAAAGGATGTTGATAGTGACAACTGACGATGGGACTGGTTGCTGGCATTTGGGCGTTTGAAGCTTGATTTGACTGGAGCCGTCGCTCTACCGCAAAAGCAACGTGCTTCGAGCCATCAGACTTGGAGCGACCAACAATCTTGGGGTGATTAGCCTCTTCTGCCGCAGAGGAGGCTGACCCCAGCAGTTTTCCGAACCTTCCATGGGCGGATCCTCCTGAGTTGTCGAAGGTGACCGCGCCCACTTGAATGTCGCCTCTGTGCGTGGGAATGTGCAGCCGTTTCTGAGGCAATAACGTGTTGAGTGGCCATAGCTGCGGTAATTCGGACACCACTCCGCTGGTAACTGTGGAACTGTGGCCCGGCCTCTGGACGTCGACCTCCTGGTGCTGTTTCGGGACGGTGGTCGACGATGGTTACACCTGCTCTTGGTCGCGTCTATTATGAACGGCATCAACTGAGGCCGAATTTGTCTTGACGGTGAGGTTCTTGAGCAGGCTGAGGAGGCGCTCATTGGTGATATTTGTTCGGGCTGATGATGAGGTGGATTGAGACTCGGACAATCGTGAGGTGATGTAACCTTGCACTGAGACAGGTGAGCTGCAGTGGTGTTTCTCCCACCACTTGTCTAGACGAGCCGGCAGAACGTCCATTTGCACTTCAACGGATTCGCGCAAGAACGTGGCCATTTCTTGGAGTGCCAGAGGAAGCTTCTTTATGAATAGTCGCATCAAGATTTACTTGCGCAAGTTGAATTCAGAGGCTTTCTGCTCCATCCCCCTGTATAGCTCGGAAGGCGTGCCGCTACCTTTGGACATCTGGCTCATCAATTCTGTAAGCCTGTCTTCTCGATCTGGTGTCAGGCGCTGCTTGACGGCGCATTGCAGGCTCTGCCATGGCTGCGCAGATGTTCCCTCAGTGTATTGATGCAGGATGTTTTTAAGTTCGCTTCTGAAAAACATTGAGATTGTCTCCCAAACCCTCAAAAATATTGAAACCTTGTCTGTTATTTTGGACACTTTGGCTAATAAAGTAACATTGTCGACCCACTCGCCAAGGTAGTCTGAATCGAATTGGCTTATTTTCTACTGTTACCATGTGTTGGTGCGGCCTGTTGCTGGGCTCGCCACCGGGCTTCCTTCATTTCCTGAGCTGGACGTCATCTTATAAGTGTGAGTGCTGTCGAGAAAAGATGGCAGTGTTACATCGTCCTCACTCGTCATCGTGCGACTGTCTTCGAGAATTGTGATTTCGAGAGGGTGCTTCACTGTGATTTGTGTCTCCGGATGTACTTTATTTGTTATTTCAGAAAATAAAAAAAATTCTGGGAACACATTCCAGCTTGGCCCACGAGATCACCAAGTTATACAGTTTTGTACGTATGTCTCAGATAAGTAATCTTTAGAGAGAGTGTTCGGGAGCTGTCCGGCGAACAATTTTACAGACTTTGATAGTTTTTTTTATAAAAACAACCTTAGCCTCATGGTCAGAATTATTGGTTTTATACCGAAGTTTCTGCAATTCCCTTAAAATCTAAATGAGGCCATGGTTTGGCATAATCAGGATACGGGGAGAATGAGGATTCTACGTGCATAAAGAATAGTTCGCGATCTCCATCCCAAACGGGAACATCAATATCTAAAATTGAACCTGGCGTTCTAACAAACTTACGGGATCTTAAAAACATAAATTTATAAGCAAGATGAAAATGTATAAAAGACATTAAACGAATCGCTTACACACAAACGGCTTCCACAGTTGACGCAGAATCTTCCGCAGTTGAATCTGGCGTGATAAGCACCAAACACAGACGAAATTAGTTCTTTCACATAATCACAAGTCACAGTCCTACACTTTCTTTCTTTCACAAAATGACAAGTCGCAGTTCTACACTTTCTTTCTTTCACAAAATCGAAAAAAAGAAAAATTTTGAATAGAACACCTTCCATCAAAAAAAAATCCCAACAAAAAATTGCCCACAAGACCTCGACTTTAGAAAGATTAACAACCAGAGTAAAACGTGATATATGCATATGTCAATTTTTTGCACTCCCACAAAAAAAATTATAAAGAAACACAGTCGATTTTATTTATACCAAAAGCTATGTGACTGGTTGACTGGGTTGTTGTTCCGTCTGTTGTGGCGTTGAAATCAGCGGCGAGTGAGTAGCTGAGTAGTCGTGTTGAAGATATGCAGTAACTGGCACAGTTGAGGGTCAAATAAGTATATGTTGCTCCACATCACTAGTTGTGCAGCAACAAGATTGGCGTGACTCAAATTGCCAATTTGTGTGAAGCAAGTCCACAAATCAGCGTAGGTGACGACAGCAGACAGCACGCACACGTAGCGCACCGAAGAAGGCAAACGCGACAACTGACTGGCATGGTAGATTCATCGTGCTTAAATAGCCTTAATTTGACAGCTCGTACGCCATTGGTTAAGGAAAAAGGTTTGCGTTTTTCTAATTGGTGTCCCGTAAATTGTATTTGAATTTCATTTAAGCATTATGACCTCGAATTGTTCTTGAGACGTTACAGTGTCAACGGAATAAAATAAACAATCGGAAATTTATCTGTTATACAATCTTCCATGTCGAGTTATAGTAAGTAAACGACTATGTATACACTGTTTTGCGCAAACATATTATTGAAAGCAAAATTGTCTATATGGATATGAAAAACATATCTGTGTTTTGTGCCTGCTAGAGAATATTCAGTAGTAGCTTCAGCAACGCCAGAATCCCAGTATATATTTGACTAGAACTGCTCGACGTCTGAACAGTACAATCTCCTATTAGCATGTGTATTCATGCTGGCGCACTTGATTTAAAGAACTGTTAGCGCCACCCGCGTAATCATTGATTGTTTAAGAATATTGTCCTGTTTTAATCAGTATGTTTTTTTGTCCTCTATCCAGAACCCATTTTAGACTTATTTCAATTAAGACGATGACATATTTACATAGAATTTTATCTATAGTGTTTATGAAAATGTTTATCTGACTCGCCGTCTTATCGCACTCTACCGAATTCTGGTCTTTCAGAATGTGGTGAATATATAAATTACACATTTATGCTTCCATGCAGATTCATATTTATCCTGCTGATGTAATGCAATTGGCAATGGTAATGGAAGTCAATAAGCGAATGTGGAGAATGATGATTATTAAGAAAATAATATAGAGAATGATGGTAATAATTATGGTGATTGTGGTAGTAGGGTTGGTGATGCTGGTGATGTCGATATTGATGCTGATGACGATGATGATGTTGCTGATGTTTATAATAATGATGATAATCACGCTGATGATGGGGTTGTTTGATGATGATGATAAAAGTGATTAAGATTATGACGATGACAACGATGACCATGATCATGATCCTGATGACGATGACGAAGACGATAAAGATGACGATAATGATGCGGTGGATGATGGTGATGTTGATGATTATGCTTATGTTGATGTCGTTGATGATGATGATTATGATTATGTTGATGTTGATGATTACGATGATTATATTTTTGTTGATGATGGTGATGATGATGATAGGTATTATTATTATTATTATTATTATTATTATTATTATTATTATTATTATTATTATTATTATTGTAATTATTATTATTATTATTATTATTATTATTATTATTATTATTATTATTAGTAGTAGTAGTAGTAGTAGTAGTATTAGTATTATTATTATTATTATTATTAAACAATATATTATTATTATTATTATTATTCATTATTATTATTATTATTATTATTATTATTATTATTATTATTATTATTATTATTATTATTATTATTATTAATATTATTATTATTATTATTATTATTATCCATTATTAATATATTATTATTATTATTATTATTATTATTATTATTATTATTATTATTTATTATTATTATATTATTATTATTATTATTATCATTATTATCATTATTATTGTTATTATTATCATCATTATTATCATCATTATTATTATTATTATTATTATTATTATTATTATTATTATTATTATTATTATTATTATTATGCTATAATCGCAATATAAACATCAAACTAACACTAATGATTCACTTTTTTGTAAGAATATTATCCGCTGGTCAATTCAAAACTTAAAATAAATGCAATGTTTTGTATTCAAAGATTTCTGGGAAATGATTAAAATGAATGCAAAGCGTGTAGGCGTGTGTTTAAAATAACAAAAATTGAGAGAATTAACTAAATAGTAGCAGAAATAGTTTTAAATCAATTACTTCATAAGAATTTCATCAAATTCTCTATATTTAAAAAACATTGACGATAGACATTGCTATTAATTAAAACAATGTAACATTTGAATTAATCATTTTTTTTAATTTGACCTTGTGTTAGACTCAGAGAGGAATTGTATAAATTATTCTCGATAGATTTTTGTTCACGCATAGCAATAAAGAGGCATCTCAGTTCAACCGGATTTATGCTACTGCTGCTGCTGCTGCTGCTGCTGCTGCTGCTGATGATGATGATGATGATGATGATGATGATGATGATGATGATGATGATGATGATGATGATGATGATGATGATGATGATGATGATGATGATGATGATGATGATGATGATGATGATGATGATGATGATGATGATGATGATGATGATGATGATGATGATGATGATGATGATGATGATGATGATGATGATGATGATGATGATGATGATGATGATGATGATGATGATGATGATGATGATGATGATGATGATGATGATGATGATGATGATGATGATGATGATGATGATGATGATGATGATGATGATGATGATGATGATGATGATGATGATGATGATGATGATGATGATGATGATGGTAGTGGTGTGGTGATGATGTTGATAATATTGCAATGATGAGAATAAGAATAAACTATTTATTATTATTATTCGTAGACACATTTTTACATATCTATCAGTTGTTACTCATAGTAGAAACTTCATTTACTTTACAATTCATTCCTGAAAATAAATTACCTTATTCTTTAAATTGGTCATTTAAAATAAATTAATTTATAATATTTTGATTCAAGAAGGTGTAACGGCTCAGATTAGTTCCCCGATATATTGTCAAAACTAAATTCACATTTTTATAGCCTGGACCAATGAGAACGCGCAAAATTACCGTTGAACACTTTCGTGCGACTTCGCATCTATATAAGCACATTCTGCTATGCACGCCAAATGAGATTGCTGTCGCCTTCTCTGCTTACTCTCTAGCGACGCCAACTTTTCCACTTGCGTTTACCACGCTGTGTTTCTAGTCGCATAGTATTCTGTCACGCCAATCTTCTTATTGCTGAACATCCAGTCATACGTAATCAATCATCCGATAATCGGATTACTACGTGTGCCAGCCACCTAAGTCTCGCCGCAGAGCTTCAACAAGAAAAGCGTGAAAGAACTAAAGTTATAATCACATGCACACATGCGTTTCGGGCATGTCTTTATCATCCCCATCACCTTTCTCATTTTAATATCCATATTTGCAAACAGTTCTATGGTAGTGTCTTCGTACCTCTCTTGGACGCATAGTTTCACCAACTTATATGGAGTTACAGCCCTCACATGGAAATTTAATCGCCGTCAAAAAAACTAACATGTAAAATTTCCCATTTTGTTTTAATCTCACTCTGTTTTGTAGTTTTTTGTCTCATCCTTCTAAAATGAACTGGACTATAGGCAGAGATTTGCATTCGATAGGGTTGATTCAAACTGAAATTACGAAGCATACCTTAAAATGTAAATTTTCTAAAAATATGTCTTTCTATTATTTTAACATATCTAATTAAATTACTGTCCAGAAATGGCAATTGATCACTTTATTCATTTGCTCACTTAATTGGCTATGATTTATTATTTAATCATTTCATCCTTCTAATGATTCCAAATAATTAATATATCATTCAATAATTTTAAATACAATATGTGTATATTTTTCGATGTGGACGAATATATATATATATATATATATATATATATATATATATATATATATATATATATATATAAATGTAACAGTGAACAATGCGCATAAATGGTTAATTCTCAAGCCATGAAAACAATAATGACCAGATCTCAGACATCACTTTGCAATACTGCAAGAATGACCTTTACATGCAAACACGCATACACACTTACCAACCAGCCAAAACAAGAAACAGAAGTAAAAACGAGTCAGATTTGTTACCACTAGCATAATCAATTGAAAACCCAAAATGTATAAATGTGTATGATTGTATAAGAGATGATTAGTATTCACGAAATAAATGGCCTTTATCCACTTTGTTATTAATGTGTTCTTTCTTCCTAATTATAAATATACTGTGTAAAATTAAAAAGGCATGGACATTATATATATATGGAATTGCGTATTAGGTGTGGCGCACCTAGAAAAAAATTAGTTCATATTGGGTTAGAAGAAAGTGAGCCTAAACGAAACGTCCAATCCCATGCACTAATCTGTTGAAGCCAGCTTCAATTATATAAAGTGAGATAGATTTGAAGTCGCACCTTAACTCAATTACAGCTTCAATACAGATTCGTACATTAGGTTGTACCGTGAAATTATCCATCGTTCCTCACCCAAATATATAGTGAGCATAGGCCGTAGTACCGGCTATCATTTACGGGTCGCAAGCAAGGACGAAACGCGTGTATACATGATATAATACATTTTGTTCATGCTGTACGCAATACCTTATACTGAATTGCAGTCATCCATGCAGGATTGTAATTTAGTGTTGTCACGTCAAAGAGCTTTGTCTTCGCGTAATTCATTGAGTTAATTGTTATTGAAACTGACAGTTTAATCTAGTAGAGCTACACTAATCCAATTATAAAATCCATTACTTTAAATAGAGGGATTAAATGACATACATGTGCACGTCATATTCATAAAAGTTCTCCTTTTCATTTAATTTTCTGCCAAAATTATCGCCGATTTTCTACTTCTTACGATAAATAATCCTAAATAAATTCACTTATTTCGATGTATAAACATTCAATATATAGAAAGTGGTGGCATCGTGTAGTAACAATACGCCCAACAACTGACATAAATCGGTAAATGCAAGTATGTATTAGTTGCTGCGAACCTAGTAAGAAAATAGTTCAGTTGTGACCAGATAGATAAACCAAAGGCAGCATGAACGGAAAGTATAATCTGATGCGCATTCGTCTGGTGTTTACTTGCGGCTCATAAGTAGGAGCCGGTATTACGCCTTTTAATCACTATATATTTGGGTGCGGAATGTTGGATGATAGGTCGGTACAATCTTCTAGACGAATGTGAAGCAAACATTATATAAAGTCTCGACAATGTGACTTCAATGCTAACTCACACAATAATATATATATATACCGAGACTAAAGAATACTAACACCATGGCTATTGTGTTAGTAACCGATACCAACATTATTGTACCGAAAAGTTACGTGGTACTAATACTATGCTTTCCGAGTCGGTACATGGTACGAACATGATGGATATCAATGTATGCTATAGTTCACCGAAATTGAGAATTACAACTATTTCTGAACACCTGTTACTCCAGTAAATCCATACACTCTGGCCTTGATCGATATCAGTTATCATATTTCGCGGTAAGCATGACATCATTGAATTCAATATATAACAGTTAAATACTGATTTTTGGAGAGAACTAATATATATACAAGGATGTATTAGGTGTTGCGCGCCTGGTAACAAATTAGTTCAGTTGTGATCAGAAGGATAAACCAAACACAGCATGAACGGAAAGTATAATCTCATGCACATTCGTTTCGTTCTTACTGGCGACTCATCAGTAGGAGCCGGTATTACGCCCTTTAACCACTATATATCTGGGTGAGGAATGTTGGATGTTAGGACGGTACAATCTCCTAGACGAATGTGTAAACCTGCAGTAGTGAAGCTAACATTACATAAAGTCTCGACAATGCGACTTCAACGCTAACTCACTTTATAATATATATATATATATATATATATATATATATATATATATATATATATATATATATATATATACCGAGTCTGTGAAGGATACTAACTCTATGGCTTTTGTGTTAGTAACCGATACCAACATTATAGTTCCGCAAATGTACGTGATACTAATACTATGGTTTCCGAGTAGGTAGATGTTACCAACATGATGGATATCAATATATGCTATAGTTCACCGAAATTGAGAATTACAACTATTTCTGAACACCTGTTACTCCAGTAAATCCATACACTCTGAACTTGATGGAGATCAGTAATCTCATTTTGCGTTAAGCATGACTTCATTCAATTCAACAAAGAATATGTTAATAATGTATTTCATATTGATCATGTTATTCTGTTGGCAAACATATCTTGATTACATACACCGAGGACCGTAACCAGAGAGGAATTTTAATATATGACATGTTTTTGATATGTCATATTTATGAAATGAAAATTTATTCCAATTAAATTTTTCTGTGATTTAAAATTTAATATTTTCATATTAATTTTTAAACATTTTAAAATAGTGTTTCTAATTTTTAAATGTCAACGTCAAATGTAATCTTCTGTTGCTCAAAAAAATAATGCTTAATATGAATTCATGCATGTTGAGTTTTCACTATTCATATTAAAATGAAGAAAATTTATATATTTCTATACATTTACATTATCTGATAAGCTGAAAATCGAGCAAACATCTTTTACTCTGGTTTTGGTTTGAGATCAAATTTACAGGACAATCGTGATTTCCTGCAATGTGTTTGACGCTTAGTGTTCACATTTGTTGTTATTCTCAATCTGATAGATATTTAACCCGCACTTCAAAATCATAATTTTGGTGCAACTTACGAGGCTCATATGTATTATACGTTGTGATTTGTCATTGAATTCGCTGTGCTAATGAAATCGTGTGATATATATTGTATTAGTTTATTTCGTATTGCCAAGGTTTACCTAGAAGAGGCTATTAATCACAAAATGCATGCGTACAGAGGAGTACACCTAATTTTCACGTCAAGATTGTGTGCCGTTCTGGTCCTACAATAGTTGGGTTGATTTGCTCCATGCACGGATTTTTTATACGAAAAATAATATTTTAACATTTACTGGCATCAAATTTACTCATAAAATAATAACTATCCAGTACATACATTGATTAAATCTGACTTAAAACATGAATCAGTTTGAAATTGGATAAAAAGATGTCGACATAAAATTGACCAAGCATATCTATATGATGAACTAATTCAATGACTATTGTTTTGTGTAGTAAACGTGGTAAGGTAAAACAAGCTTTGCTTACTAATATCTCTATAACCGAGTGACGTCTATAATCCATGTCGCGATTATGTAATAGCGGCTATTAAGTAAAAATAATTATTGTGTGTAAGAGAGAGAGAGAGAGAGAGCAGGTTTGTATACCCACGTGAGAATAACATAAATGAGCATAGAAATCAACGCTTTCTCTGGATGCTTACAATGTAATCGCGATAAACGTCTAGGGCTACACGCAAACTGGGTGTATATTCGGTCTCATTAAATGTGTTTCTTTATTTGTTCCCATTAGCTTACATTTTTTCGTCATTGATTGGGAAACGCATCTGACTTATTTTAATATATTTCGTGTTCATGTAGTCGTTGGCAAATCTCTTGGTCCTATTTGAAATAACTCGTTCAACGAAACATTAACAAAATTTAAAGAGTTAACAGTGTTATAAAATAGTGAATTTAAAAAGTTTCAGTTTTTCTCTCCTTTGACAATATACTTGTAATCATTTAATGTGGTTTTGAATGGAATATTTTTGCTCAAACACGGATTGATCGACGCGAAGCCACATGCCCATAATGTTATATGCGTGAGTGCAGTAAAATTGCGCAGTCGAAATTCTAAGCGTGTACGATGTAGGACAGTCTTCAAAGTATAAACGCCTTCTGGTTTGATCCTCTTTGTTCTGTTCTCTTCCTACTCTAATGACGACAATGCATTTTCTTCCTTTTTTAACAATGTCGTCATCAAACTAAAAGCTTTGACTCTGTCGTTTCATTTTTATCGGCAGGACACAGCGAGACTGTAATTAGTCGTGAGGTATTCAGCCAAATATTGCTCAAGAAATGGAATTCAAATTAATTTCATCATCCCAGTGTCAAATTGCTACTTGTCAATTAGTTTCTTTTATTATTTGCAATAATACCAATTGCATGTTTATATTTTATTTCAAGTGACCTTTTTATATCTCGTGACATAAATAAATTCGACAATTAGTAAGAAACTTTAATGGTCATATTCGTGATTGCATTCGATACTACGATAATCATTCAATCTATATTTTGTTTATTTTGTGATCTTCATTTAAATTATCTTAACTATTTTTTAATAAATTGGGTTTAGAAAATTTATCCTCACATTATTTTGCTACAGATGTAAATCTGATTTATATTATTTACTTCCCGCTGCAACCACTGATGCCAAACATAATTACGTATTTTAATGTAGTAAAGATATTTTAATTACCTTCCGAAAATGTTTTTATCAATTCAGCATGTGGATAAGCTATTTAATCGAGCCGATTTCTAACAATCAACAAATGAGACGGTCATGAATACAAATGCAGGTGACTGAAAAACTTTTAAATTAATTTGATGTCTACTTTTGATAATATTAGTGGTTCAATCATATAATATCTCACCCAACGTTGTGGCATAATTTGAATCGAATTGAAGAATAATTTAAGAAATGGTGCCTAGAAACAAAAAGTTGGACATAATCTGCTGGTACAATTGTATCTCATTAATCGCTTTCAAATCTTCTAATAAATGTAACTCAAGTTTGGTAAACTCATATTTGTAATGAAACTATTTAGGAATTATCTGATTTTTCAACATTTTGAAGAAAATAAAATACTTATTCATTTAAAAACCAAAGCAAATTCAAAGAATATATTTTGTAAAAAAATATGATTTAATTACAGAAGCAGGTAACTTGTCAAGTTGACGCTTCATATTCTGACACTACTTGCACGCGGATAGTTTATTTCTCTCATTTTCTTAATACGCCCAAACTGGTTTTAGTTTCAAATACTTAAAGAGTTGTTCAACTTTCATATTATATTTAAATATGGCACTTTAAAAATGCAAAGATTTGACAAACAGACGGCTGAAAGGTGTCATATCACGGTAGAAAAGACCCCAGTCGAAGTCCTGTCTGATGCAACTCCACTTGTATTCGAAGGAGTTCATCAAGAAGAACTTTTTAATTCTGTGAACGAGAGGCTCAATCAAAGTCTTCTCAATAATGTGGAGGCTGTCCTTACAATTGGAGATGTTGGTGTTCAACAAAACGATTGCCTTTACCATGGTGGCACTCTTGTTGATAAGTTTGTGCTCAACAAAGCCGACAGTGGCGAAATCTTTCTTGTCATGGGCGACAGCACTGAGTTGATTCAGTGTTTGCCAGATGTTGCGCTCAATTTCATTCATTTTGCCGATGAAGTCGAGTACAGTTTTTGAGATGCACTCGGCGTTGCCCTTCTCAATTACAGCGGGCACCTGGGTAAGAAGGCGGATCTCCAGCTTGCCAAAATCAACTTTTCCACCACGGATGATTTGCATGCGAACAAGACGTTCAGCATTGCAGTGGAGGCGCGTAGCTGCAAGACGGAAGAACTCGGCAAAGCCAGAGAGGCCGACGTTGTCGGTTGTGCAGGTAGCGGCCATCTGTCGGTAGGTCAGCTTACCGCACAGGTGCAGACCGATCAACTCGTTGACGAGTCCTTCAGCTTCAACTGGGTAATTGACACGAGAATCCATTGTTTGACGTTGTTCTTATTTACGATTTAATTGTTTACTTTTATATATTTTCACCTGCCACATGGCATAGTGTCACATTAAAGCATAGACGCCAACATAAATTACAAATGCAGGACACGTGAATGTTTCTCCTTTTAAATTATTTTATATTGTCTTTGAATGTCTTGTTGACCTCATTAATTTGTCCTATGAATTTGCCCATTTAGTGCTATTATTGGCTAACAAAATAAGCATTAGTAAATTTTTTTGCACAAGAGAATTCGAATTTTAATCAATTTAGCGATTTAGACAAGATTTGGTGTTTATTTGCGCTTAACATCCTTAAGGCTGTCTATCATTCGATTAAATTCTAATAAATGTTTCTGTGATCAAGTTTTTTTATGTAATTGAAAGCATTTAGTTCTCGTCAGGAAAGTTATTCACTCACATGTTCGGTCAAATCGGCACTGTCGCAGTTTAAATCGGCAGATTGCGTAGCGCAATATTTTTCATTCAAATAAATAGAAATGTTTTAAATTTTTTTGTGATATATTTTTTCAAAATGATTCCCTTGCTCAAGCATTCCTAATTAATGAATAATTAGGCGAGAATACGGTTTAGATACTTAATTGGATCTCATTTAATTTATCAAATCTTTATTTAGCGTACAAATTAATAACTGACTAAACAAATAAAATATAACGCTATAGGACAAACTGAAAATTTGAAGTTCATTAATATTTGGGACACATTTCTATGCTACTTATGCGACGTACATTATATACAATACAATATTCAACAATAAAATTATCACAATTTTATGTCATTAAATATATTCGAAATTTTATCAAAATCTTGTACACAAATAAAAACATTCTACACAGTCCAATCTCACGAAATATTTGTATTTGCTAAATAAGGAGACGCAAAATTTTAGACTTTCAGCAAAGAAGATTAAAATGGACATACAAATAAACATCTCATATCTCAAGTTTCGGATCCGGCAAAACTCATCTCGTCGAATGGTTTTACTGTGTAGAGGAAATTAAAAAATTGAATCCTTTCATAACTGGCGACAACAAACATCAATTTGTAAAATATGCTTGATATTTCGTTTAACGTTTTGCAAATTTGATTAATGATATTTAGCCAGATATATATATATATATATATATATATATATATATATATATATATATATATATATATATAAGTTTTCTCCTCTTCGTTCAGTTACCTTCCGTACACTTTCGATGCCCATGGAATATGGAAACGAGTTATTCTCTGCGACTGACGGTAGATGTGTCTTACTGTGCCAATGAATAATTAATATTGTTTAGGTGTATTTTCTTATTTTGAAATTTTTTTCGAACATGCAACACCATTTTCCGAATTGGTAGCCACGCTCTTTACGTTTATGTTTAAACTTTTGAACTGTTTTCCTGTGTAGTATTCTATTTGTTGTCTTTTAAAATGTTCACGTTTGATTGATGAAAAATACTCACACGTTTGAATCGCCGAGGTTAATTGAACTACCGTTAATAGAAAAAATTGCTCTCATTCGGGCTACTAGAAATAAGTTTGAGGGACCGGAATAAATGAATTCTAATTTTAAAGCTGCTTCAAATACGGTTTACCTACTTGTGTCATAAATTAGAGAATCGCAATTAATTTGCCGCTTTTTAAAATTTTATGCTCTATTTTGAGATGATGGAACTTTCTGATATTTCGCCTAAAATTTTATGATCTGACTACTTATTGCTTCAAATTTTAAATAAAACTAAATTCTAACTCGTAATCGCTACGATTTCGAAGTGCATAAATAAAGTTGGCTCCTTTAAAAATGACGTAACTCACGGATGAGTTAAGCCCTTTTCACATACCATGCTGAATTTATTACAGGCCGATATATTTTCAAAATCCTCTGACGATAGTCTATTTTCAACAAACAGAATGGTAGCACAAGGTGAAGCGAAGACAACACTCGGGAAAATAACATTCGTACACGTAACTGTCAACAATTTGAACAGACGGTTAACTCTCAATAAATCAAAACAAGAATGAATGAATCTCAGACATCACATTGCAACCCAACGAGAAGAATATTTACACGCCAGGAGACACACACACAGACACATACGCATAAACAATTATCAATCAGCCCAAACAAGATATAAACGATAAACCGAGTCAGAATTGTTGCAACCAACAAAATTAAATGAGCACTCAGGATAAATGAATGATTGTAAAGTTAAATTTTTGTAGTCTCTAAATTAATGGCGATTATCCACCTTATTTGAAATGTTTTTTTCTACCTAATAAGGAATATATATATATATATATATATATATATATATATATATATATACTGGTGTGTGTGTGTGTGTGAGTGAGTATCTGTCTATACATTTACAAATACATATACAAATACTAATGATTCAATTTGTTGTATGAAGATTATCCGATGCCCAATGCAAAATTAAAAATAACTGTAATGCTTTTTTATTTAACAATTTCTAGGAAAATGTTAAAAATGAATGAAGAACATGTGAGCGTGTGTTTAAAAAAACTAACATTGCGAAAGTTTATCAAATGGCATCAGAATTAGTTTTAAATAGTCTACATCATAAATTTCTTATCAAATTCTCAAACTGTATTTTAACAAACTTGATGATAGTCATTGTAATTAATGTTTAAAAAATTAGCATTTTGGTTTATAAATTTTATTAAATTTCACCTTTTGTTAGATTCAGAGGGAATTGTAAAAATAATTGTCTCTAGATAGCTTTCAACGCATATCAATAATGAGGCGTCACTGTTCAAACAGATTGATCTTGGACTGTACTGGAATTAAATTTACAGTAAGTATTATGAATGAAACATCGATGTAAATGGCAGGAGCTCCTATTTGAAACACAGCGATAGCTAATGTCAAGAAGGAACTAATGCTAGAATAAGAACGGGAGGAAATCACGGCCAGATTACAAGGAATAACGGAATAAAACTAATTAACTTGTCGCTGTATAAAATGCGTGTTGATCGGTTTTTATTATTTGCAGTAGCAACGAATAAATCTTCATATATTAACGACATTTACAGTTAATTATTAAAATTTCCTTTAGATACTACGATGGAATTGCTTTCTGAATGTAATTTATTTATGATCTGCAATTACTTTATCTACGTAACTCAATTAGCTTTTTATTTAAGAGCCTCTTTTAAACAGTTTATTCTGACATTGTCTTACGGGAGCTAATATAAATTCTATTGACCAGGCTCCCACCAAACCATTTGTTTATGAGGTAAGCCGATCATGAGTATAAATGAAACTGCCCGAATTATCGTTTAGTTTAATTTTTTGTCTCTATTTGGTATGATTCGGGGTTAATTGCTATAAACGTTCAACCAAGCTTATCCTATATCTCGAAAATAAATGCTGACATGAATTTAAGTAACTGGTAATCAAAAATCGGATATCACCAATGTTTGGTAACAATTTTAAAATTTTTTATAAAAATTATTCCAAACTTTCGGAAGCTCATTATTGAGCTTTATGTGTTTAAAAATTATCGACTTATTTTTTAGAAAAAATATAAACATTTTTGTTTAAGTAATCGGAGTTCGCCTAACAACTTACATCCGGAACCAGAAAGCAGTTAAATCTTGCATTTAACTTATTCCTAACTATTCTTGATAAGTCCAAACTAGTTTGAATAGCAAGAAATTGGCATTAGTTTATTATTCATATTATATTTAAATGTGACACTTCAAAAATGCAAAGATTTGACAAACAGACGGCTGAAGGGTGTCATGTCACGGTAGAAAAGACCCCAGTCGAAGTCCTTTCTGATGCAACTCCACTTGTGTTCGAAGGAGTTCATCAAGAAGAACTTTTTAATTCTGTGTACAAGAGGCTCGATCAAAGACTTCTCGACACAGGAAACGCTGCCATTTCCATTAGAAATGCTCGTGTTCAACAAAACGATTGCCTTTACCATGGTGGCACTCTTGTTGATAAGTTTGTGCTCAACAAAGCCGACAGTGGCGAAATCTTTCTTGTCATGGGCGACAGCACTGAGTTGATTCAGTGTTTGCCAGATGTTGCGCTCAATTTCATTCATTTTGCCGATGAAGTCGAGTACAGTTTTTGAGTTGCCCTCGGCGTTGCACTTCTCAATTACAGCGGGCACCTGGGTAAGAAGGCGGATTTCCAGCTTGCCAAAATCAACTTTTCCACCACGGGTGATCTGCATGCGAACAAGACGTTCAGCATTGCAGTGGAGGCGTGTTCCCGCAAGACGGAAGAATTCGCCAAAGCCAGAGAGGCCAACGTTGTCGGTTGTGCAAGTAGCGGCCATCTGGCGATAGGTCAGCTCACCGGACAGGTGCAGACGAATCAACTCGGTGACGAGTCCTTCAACTTCAGCTGAGTAATTGACACGAGAATCCATTGCTTGATAATTTAGTTCTGTGCAGGTAAATTGCTCACATTTATATTTATTTTAACTTGCCACGTGTTGTAGTGTCATACTAAACCATTGTCGGCAAACTTTATTTCAAATACAAGACACGTGAAATTTTCTAATAATAATTTTTTTATTTTTTGTATATAAAATGATTAGTGACCTCGTCAATTTGCTCTCAAAATTAACCTCTTTAAAAATATCTTCATAACATTATACACAGCTCAATAGTATTCGTCTTTTAAAAATTTGGCTACATTTTCAAGATTCAGGTTTCATTTTGGTTTAACAGCCTTTTATCCGATGACTTTCGCCGAGAAAGTTATATGTATTTATTAGCTAATTTAGCTTGCCAAGAAATTTATTCAGTCAAATTTTCAGTCCCGTTTGCCACGTCGGATTTCATTTTAACATTTTTTTCGTGCTCAGTATTTACCTCTCCAATTTATATAAATTTTGGAAAGCAAAGAAGGTCAAACCAAAGACAGCATGTACGCAACGCATTATAATTCTTTGCAATAAACAGGATATAAGTTATTTTAAATGCATGCTTGCGATTTCCTAATTATTCATTTCATGATTAGTGATGGTGGCGCGTATAAGCTAAACCTTTAGATAAAATTGTGTTTGGTTGACTGTATCCTTTGGGATTTTGGGACGTCCATAATCATCCGCACACGTAGAACATGCAAGGGCACGGCAGTAATCTAGGCGTATATTTCGATGGCCACGTCGTGAAATATTAGAGCTTAAATCCTTAGTCTATAATCTTTATTACACTTGACTATTGCTAAATTTCACAATTTCTGTCGATACCTTGATGGTCTTTCCTTCTAGATTTTATTTATTTCTGATCTTCATTTATTTTATGAACTTATCGTAATGAGCTCTACATTTATGAACTTTTTATGTAAAATTTTCCTGACATTATCTTACGCGAATTAATAGAAATAATGTTGTTTGGGCTCCCATCCAACCATTTTGTTCTTGCGGAAAGCCTAACGTGGGTGCAAATAAAGCTGTCCGATTAAACGTTTAGATTTATTTTTTGTCTTTATTTGGTGTGATGTGCCGTAAATTGATATAAAGGCTAGACACCAGTTACCCATATCTCGAAATTAAATGATGACATGGATTTAAAAAACTTCTTTCCTAGAAACAAGGAAGCTAAAAATTGTGCTGTAAGTGTTTGGAACTCATCGATTTATTTATTATTATAGCAAAAGTAGAAACATTTTTCGTTTATAAATTGACGGGCACCTAAATGTATACTTCCAGAACCAGTCTGCCTCGAAATCTGAGATTAATTATCCTCACTAAATTTGTACTCAGTTGATATACTTCTATTTCACTTTAAAAGATCAAACAAGTTTGAATGAAAAAAAATCAACTGTAGTTTATCATAACAAATATATTTAAATGGGCAAATAAAAAATGCATCGATTTAACAAATGACCGTAGAAAAGACCCCAGTCGAAGTCTTCCTGATTCAACTCCACTTGTGCTCGAATGAGTTCATCAAGAAGAACTTATTAATTATGTGAACGGGGGGCTCATCAGAATTAGTTTTGAATCGTATACTTGATAAGTTTCTTATCAAATTCTCAAACTGTATTTTAACAAACTTGATGATAGTCATTGTAATTAATTTTCAAAAAAATAGCATTTGGGTTTATATATTTTATTAAATTTGACCTTGTGTTAGATTCAGAGAGAATTGTAAAAATAATTCTCGATAGATAGCTTTCAACGCATATCAATAATGAGGCGTCACAGTTCAAAGAGATTGATCTTGGACTGTAGTGGAATTAAATTTACAGAAAGTATTATGAATGAAACATCGATGTAAATGGCAGGAGCCCCTATTTGAAACACAGCGATAGCTAATGTTAAGAAGGAAATAATGCTAGAATAATAACGGGAGGAAAGCACGGCCAGATTACAAGGAATATCGGAATAAAACTAATTAACTTGTCGCTGTATAAAATGCGAGTTGATCGGTTTTTATTATTTGCAGTAGCAACGAATAAATCTTCACATATTAACGACATTTACAGTTAATTATTAAAATTTCCGTTAGATACTACGATGGAATTGCTTTCTGAATGTAATTTATTTCTGATCAGCATTTACTTTACCTACGTAACTTAATTAGCTTTTTATTTAAGAACCTCTTTTAAACAGTTTATTCTGACATTGTCTTACGGGAGCTAATATAAATTCTATTGGTTAAGCTCCCACCAAACCATTTGCTTTATGAGGTAAGCCGATCATGAGTATAAATGAAACTGCCCGAATTATCGTTTAGTTTAATTCATTGTGTCTATTTGGTATGATGCGGAGTTAATTGATATAAACGCTCAACCAAGTTTATCGTATATCTCGAAAATTAATGCTGACATGAATTTAAGAAACTCTTTTCTGGTAATCAAAGATTGGATATCACCAATGTTTGGTAACCATTTTATAACTTTTTCTGAAAGTTTTCCAAATTTTTGTAAGCTCATTATTGTGTTTTATGTGTTAAGAAAATATCGACTTATTTTTTGGCAAAAATATAAACATTTTTGTTTAAATAATTGGACTGCGCCTAACAACGTACATCCGGAACCAGAAAGCACGTAAATCTTGCATTTAATTTATTCCTAACTATTCTTGATAAGTCCAAACTAGTTTGAATGGCAAGAAATAAGCATTAGTTTATTATTCATATTATATTTAAATGTGACACTTCAAAAATGCAAAGATTTGACAAACAGACGGCTGAAGGGTGTCATGTCACGGTAGAAAAGACCCCAGTCGAAGTCCTTTCTGATGCAACTCCACTTGTGTTCGAAGGAGTTCATCAAGAAGAACTTTTTAATTCTGTGTACTAGAGGCTCGATCAAAAACTTCTCGACACAGGAAACGCTGCCATTTCCATTAGAAATGCTCGTGTTCAACAAAACGATTGCCTTTACCATGGTGGCACTCTTGTTGATAAGTTTGTGCTCAACAAAGCCGACAGTGGCGAAATCTTTCTTGTCATGGGCGACAGCACTGAGTTGATTCAGTGATTGCCAGATGTTGCGCTCAATTTCATTCATTTTTCCGATGAAGTCGATTACAGTTTTTGAGTTGCCCTCGGCGTTGCACTTCTCAATTACAGCGGGCACCTGGGTAAGAAGGCGGATTTCCAGTTTGCCAAAATCAACTTTTCCACCACGGGTGATCTGCATGCGAACAAGACGTTCAGCATTGCAGTGGAGGCGTGTTCCCGCAAGACGGAAGAATTCGCCGAAGCCAGAGAGGCCGACGTTGTCGGTTGTGCAAGTAGCGGCCATCTGGCGATAGGTCAGCTCACCGGACAGGTGCAGACGAATCAACTCGGTGACGAGTCCTTCAACTTCAGCTGAGTAATTGACGCGAGAATCCATTGCTTGATAATTTAGTTCTGTGAAGGTAAATTGCTCACATTTATATTTATTTTAACTTGCCACGTGTTGTAGTGTCATACTAAACCGTTGCCGCCAAACTTAATTTCAAATAAAAGACACGTGAAATTTTCTAATAATAATTTTTAATTTTTTTGTTTATTAAATTATTAGTGACCTATTTAATTTGCTCTCAAAGTTAACCTCTTTAAAAAATATATTTATTACATTATACGCAGCTCAAAATAATTCTTCTGTTAAAACTTTTGGCTACTTTTTCAAGATTTAGTTTTCATTTTTGTTTAACATCCTTAAAAGGTCCTTGTATCCGATGAGTTTTTCCGACAAATTTGTATATATCTATTAACTAATTAAGGCTTTCCAAGAAATTTATTCAGTCAAATTTTCAGTCCTTTTTTGCCTCGTCGCATTTCATTTCAACATTTTTTTCGCGCTCAATATTTACCTCTCCAATTTATATAAATTTTGGAAAGCTAATTGTAGTCTACTTTTCAAATTATTTTCCTTGCTGACGCATTTCCAATTTCTGACCATTTATAGGTGACTAAATTGTACAAGTTTAATTAGATCTCTTTTAATTTTCAAATTGTCTGTTATGTATAGAATCTAATTAATGACGAATATAGAATATAATGCCATTTTCTTCGTTAGTAAATATGGAAAGCGTGACGGATTTGATTAAACTTTGCGTTCATGTTGACAAAGGCAAAACTGCGGGTTGAATTTTAAACACGTCGTTGCAGGGAATAATAGATAAATCTCCTCGATATATTGCGGTAACAACCTGTTTATTAAATATCTAAAAACATCTTTTTATTCACCACTGTACTTATGAAGACTTGATTGATTTCTGAAAGGAAAGTTTTTGTTTAAAGATTAGCTAATTGACGCAAAAGCAATGGTCAAAATATATTTGTGATTACAGCAAAACTTTGTAATCAACATTTCTAACCAAGAATTGTACACGACGGTCTTCAGACTGTGAATACGAATATCTGTATTTGACAAACTCCTGTATAAATTCACGTTTGGTCCTCTTATTTCAGTCACCCTTTGAGATATATATATATATATATATATATATTTATTTATATATATTTATATATATTTATCTAAATAGTGTGATTTTCCTTTGAAATCGCTTTGTCGAAGATTTTATATGTATTTAGCTTCACTACTGCAGATTCACACTTTCAAATAGAAGAATGTTGCCTCCGATTTTTTCATATTCCTCACCCAATTATAAAGTGCATAAAGGCCGTAATACCAGCTCTTAATTATAAGTCGCCAGTAAGCACGAAACAAATGCATACTAGATTATACTTTACGTCTAATCTGTCTTTGCTTTATCGTTCTGGTCATATTGTAACAAATTTGTTGCTAACTGCGCAACACCTAAAACACTCTTGTTTATATATTAGTTCTTCGCCAGGCACAGTAATTAACTGGTTTAATATTTACATTGTGATGACTTATTTAACATATTATATGTATTGATATTATTTATTGTAATATGTATCAGAAATAAATGAATGGTATCTGTTACTTTATTATTTCATATTTAAGACGTTCTTTTCTTTAAACACAATTTAAAAGGTAAACTAATTTAAATTTATGATTTCAACATATGCTTAGGCAATTAAATTGGACGAAAAAATATATAATAATTGAAAAGCGAATCAATTTTGCTCATGAAAATAATACATGAGCATATTTCCATCAAATATATCCATGAAATTAAGTTAAATAAATATTAGTTTCTCACAATTTTTTTCATTACTACAAAAATCAGTTAGAAATCTATCCAAACTGCAATGTGAATATTATGAAAATAAAGCCGAACGCCCGAATTGTAAATTGCAAATTATTTAACGAAAAAAATGTAAAAATAAAAGGTCTCAGCTCGTAGTTAGAGGTCTATACTAATTAAATGCCTCTATACCTGCCATAGCAATTTGCGCTTAAATTAATAAAAGGTGTGACTATTTATAGAAATAACAGCCGTGCCAGACATGCAGCGAGAAAAGATGAGCGTCTCACAATGACGTGGATCCATAATATCAAAATTTGTATGATTAGCCCGAAACGCATTTGTACATGAAATTAAACATTTCGTTCATGATGACTTTGGTTTATCCTTCCGGTCTTGTTTGGAACAATTCGTTATTAGGTGAGTTACACCTATTAAATAATTGCATACATAATAATTCTCTGCAAAAAAAGGATATAACTCTTTTTAAATGCGTGCTTGAAATTTCCTCATTATTCATTTCATGATTAGCGATGGTGGCGCGTATTAACTAAACTTGTAGATAAATTTGTGTTTGGTTGACTGTATCCTTTTGGATTTTGGAACTTCCATATTTGTCCGCACACGTAGAACATGCAAGCGCGCGGCAGTAATCTAGTCGTATATTTCTATGGCCACGAACGTGAAATATTAGAGCTTGAATCGTTAGCGTATAAGTCTTTATTCCATTTGACTAGATGTTATTTGATGCAAATCTTCGATCAAAATCCAACGATAGAAATATCAAACCTGCATACAGATTTTCAAAATTCTTGGTAATTTAATTCAAAGAAATTTTTTTAAATATATAAAACGCTTTAAATCAATCTAAAAATGCGCCAATATATCCGAAAACGTGAAGCTGTTGAGATAATTACATTGAAATCAAAATCGAACTTTCAGAAAACGGAAAACTTATTTTAGAAAATTTATATTTATATTAAATTTTACTATTACGTAATTTCTCAAATTTTCAGATTTATTTTGCAACATTTCAACCTTATTTTCCATTTATTAAATTCAATGTCAAATATAACCTTGCTGTTACTCAAATTATTATTGCTTATTACAAATTTATGCATCATGAATATCCGTACTGCACAATAAAAAATGATAATTTTTATATTTCTAGGTAGTAACGTAATCTGGAACCCTTCCAAAAGGTAAACTTCCTACTTTGACTTTAGTCGATATCAAATTTTCTTAGCAATCATGATACCCTTTCAACTGTAATTATTTTCACTTTTAGAGAAATAAAACCGACTTTCAGGATCAAAACATTAGTACAACTCACGGGGCTCTTACGTTTTATGCGTCGTAGTTTGGCTTTGATTTGGCAATACTACTGAAGTTATATGAAATTTTGTAATTGTGCTTTGCTTCGTATGAGTATCATTCGGTTCCTCTTTTGACAAGGTGGACACATTAAAGGCTAAATAAAAAAACTTAATTTTACACGGCCATTAACCAATCGGCTTGCTTGGCCACTGTTAGAATTTCCTAGAAGAATTTCCATCTTTTATTAGTGTCTCGCTATTATTATTATTTTTATTATTTATTATTATTATTATTATTATTATTATTATTATTATTATTATTATTATTATTATTATTATTATTATTATTATTATTATTATTATTATTATTATTATTATTATTATTATTATTATTATTATTATTATTATTATTATTATTATTATGCTATAATCGCAATATAAACATCAAACTAACACTAATGATTCACTTTTTTGTAAGAATACTATCCGCTGGTCAATTCAAAACTTAAAATAAATGCAATGTTTTGTATTCAAAGATTTCTGGGAAACGATTAAAATGAATGCAGAGCGTGTAGGCGTGTGTTTAAAATAACAAAAATTGAGAGAATTAACTAAATAGTAGCAGAAATAGTTTTAAATCAATTACTTCATAAGAATTTCATCAAATTCTCTATATTTAAAAAACATTGACGATAGACATTGCTATTAATTAAAATAATGTAACATTTGAATTAATCATTTTTTTAAAATTTGACCTTGTGTTAGACTCAGAGAGGAATTGTATAAATTATTCTCGATAGATTTTTGTTCACGCATAGCAATAAAGAGGCATCTCAGTTCAACCGGATTTATGCAAGCAGAAGAAGCACGTACAAGCATTGAGCTAGAACTGGATGTGACGCACGCTATTGATTGGTTTCCGTTTTTCACACTCTCTCTCTATGTTCACATATTTCTATCTTGTTCTGCTTTTCAATTTATATATAAAGATATGTTCATTAGTAGATATTTGAGGAAACTCTGCGAAAGAAACGTTTCTTAGTTCTCATAAAGTTTCTTTTTGTTTCTGCACACAGGAAGGGTACAATGAATTTAAGTATGGCTCGCATTTTAAAATAAAAAAAACAAAATTTAGCATTTTAATTAATAAATTTAATTAAATTTGAGCTTGTGTCAGATTCAGAGAGAATTGTATATATAATTATCGATAGATTGTTGTTCACGCATAACAATAAAGCGGCCCCACCGTTCAACCTGATTGTTCATGGATTCTAATGGAATAAATTTTACACTGAGCATTATAAATTAAACAGTGATGTAAATTTCACGAGCCCCTACGAGGAATTCAGCGGTAGATAATGGGAAAAATGGACTAAAGTGGGAATCAGAAAGTGAGAAAAGCATCGGCAATTTACAACGAATATCGGAGTAAAACAAATTACCTTGTAGCTGTATACAATGCGTGTCGATCGTCTCTTTATTATTTGCATTAACCTCGACTAAATGTTCACATATTAACAATGTTTACTGTTAATTATCAAAATTACTTTCAATAATACGATGTTCTTTCCCTCTGCATGTAATTTATATTCAGATCTTCGTCTATTTTATTATTATTTATCTACGTAGCTCAATTAGCTTTTTACTTATGAACTCCTTATAAACAATTTATCCTGCCATTTTCTTACGAGAATTAATACGAATTCTAGTGCTTATGCTCACATCCAACCAATTACTTCTGGCTGAAAGCCTACCATGAGTAAAAATGAAGTTGCCCGTATAAACGTTTAGCTTATTTTATTGTCTTTATTTAGTATGCTGCGTGGTCAATCAAAATAATTGCTCAACAAAGCTTATCTTGTATCTCGGAACGAAATTCTGACATGGATTTAAAGAACTTTATTCCTCAAAATAAGGATCGGATAAATCAGAATGTATTGAATCTTGCTTTTTAAAAATTAAAAGAATTATTTCGAAGTCAATTATTTTGATGCAAGTTGTTAGAACTGAACAATTTATTTGTAGTATTGCAAAATTAGAAACATTTTTCGTTTAGTAATTAGAGTTCTCCTAACAAATTAATTCCAGAACCAGAAAGCACGTAAATCTCGAATTTAATTTATTCCTAACTATTCTTGATAAGTCCAAACCAGTTTGAATGGCAAGAAATAAGCATTAGTTTATTATTCATATTATATTTAAATGTGACACTTCAAAAATGCAAAGATTTGACAAACAGACGGCTGAAGGGTGTCATGTCACGGTAGAAAAGACCCCAGTCGAAGTCCTTTCTGATGCAACTCCACTTGTGTTCGAAGGAGTTCATCAAGAAGAACTTTTTAATTCTGTGTACTAGAGGCTCGATCAAAAACTTCTCGACACAGGAAACGCTGCCATTTCCATTAGAAATGCTCGTGTTCAACAAAACGATTGCCTTTACCATGGTGGCACTCTTGTTGATAAGTTTGTGCTCAACAAAGCCGACAGTGGCGAAATCTTTCTTGTCATGGGCGACAGCACTGAGTTGATTCAGTGATTGCCAGATGTTGCGCTCAATTTCATTCATTTTTCCGATGAAGTCGATTACAGTTTTTGAGTTGCCCTCGGCGTTGCACTTCTCAATTACAGCGGGCACCTGGGTAAGAAGGCGGATTTCCAGTTTGCCAAAATCAACTTTTCCACCACGGGTGATCTGCATGCGAACAAGACGTTCAGCATTGCAGTGGAGGCGTGTTCCCGCAAGACGGAAGAATTCGCCGAAGCCAGAGAGGCCGACGTTGTCGGTTGTGCAAGTAGCGGCCATCTGGCGATAGGTCAGCTCACCGGACAGGTGCAGACGAATCAACTCGGTGACGAGTCCTTCAACTTCAGCTGAGTAATTGACGCGAGAATCCATTGCTTGATAATTTAGTTCTGTGAAGGTAAATTGCTCACATTTATATTTATTTTAACTTGCCACGTGTTGTAGTGTCGTACTAAACCGTTGCCGCCAAACTTAATTACAAATACAAGACACGTGAAATTTTCTAATAATAATTTTTAATTTTTTTGTTTATTAAATTATTAGTGACCTATTTAATTTGCTCTCAAAATTAACCTCTTTAAAAAATATTTTTATTACATTATACGCAGCTCAAAATAATTCTTCTGTTAAAACTTTTGGCTACTTTTTCAAGATTAAGTTTTCATTTTTGTTTAACATCCTTAAAAGGTCCTTTTATCCGATGAGTTTTTCCGACAAATTTGTATATATCTATTAGCTAATTAAGCTTTCCAAGAAATTTATTCAGTCAAATTTTCAGTCCTTTTTTGCCTCGTCGCATTTCATTTCAACATTTTTTTCGAGCTCAATATTTACCTCTCCAATTTATATAAATTTTGGAAAGCTAATTGTAGTCTACTTTTCAAATTATTTTCCTTGCTGACGCATTTCCAATTTCTGACCATTTATAGGTGACTAAATTGTACAAGTTTAATTAGATCTCTTTTGATTTTCAAATTGTCTGTTATGCATAGAATCTAATTAATGACGAATATAGAATATAATGCCATTTTCTTCGTTAGTAAATATGGAAAGCGTGACGGATTTGATTAAACTTTGCGTTCATGTTGACAAAGGCAAAACTGCGGGTTGAATTTTAAACACGTCGTTGCAGGGAATAATAGATAAATCTCCTCGATATATTGCGGTAACAACCTGTTTATTAAATATCTAAAAACATCTTTTTATTCACCACTGTACTTATGAAGACTTGATTGATTTCTGAAAGGAAAGTTTTTGTTTAAAGATTAGCTAATTGACGCAAAAGCAATGGTCAAAATATATTTGTGATTACAGCAAAACTTTGTAATCAACATTTCTAACCAAGAATTGTACACGACGGTCTTCAGACTGTGAATACGAGTATCTGTAATTGACCAACTCCTGTATACATTCACGCCAGGTCCTCTTATTTCAGTCACTCTTTGTACATTGTCGATGCCCATGGATGTTCGAAACGAGTTCTTCTGTGTAACTGACTGAGCAAAAGGGTAATTAATGCTGGCTAAGTGTATTTCCGCATTGTGCTGTTACACCAGCACTGTGGCCTCGATGGCTATTAGTCAATCAATGTCGCGGTACTCATGACATCGTTCATATAAATATATAACAGTTAAATATTTTTGTGGTGGAGTATCAATATGTATGCAATCGTGTATTATGAGTTGCGCAACTAGGAGAAATTAGTACAAATTGGAACAGAAGGTCAAACCAAAGACAGCATGAACGCAACGCATTATAATTCTTTGCAATAAACAGGATATAAGTTATTTTAAATGCATGCTTGCAATTTCCTAATTATTCATTTCATGATTAGTGATGGTGGCGCGTATAAGCTAAACCTTTAGATAAAATTGTGTTTGGTTGACTGTATCCTTTGGGATTTTGGGACGTCCATAATCATCCGCACACGTAGAACATGCAAGGGCACGGCAGTAATCTAGGCGTATATTTCGATGGCCACGTCGTGAAATATTAGAGCTTAAATCCTTAGTCTATAATCTTTATTACACTTGACTATTGCTAAATTTCACAATTTCTGTCGATACCTTGATGGTCTTTCCTTCTAGATTTTATTTATTTCTGATCTTCATTTATTTTATGAACTTATCGTAATGAGCTCTACATTTATGAACTTTTTATGTAAAATTTTCCTGACATTATCTTACGCGAATTAATAGAAATAATGTTGTTTGGGCTCCCATCCAACCATTTTGTTCTTGCGGAAAGCCTAACGTGGGTGCAAATAAAGCTGTCCGATTAAACGTTTAGATTTATTTTTTGTCTTTATTTGGTGTGATGTGCCGTAAATTGATATAAAGGCTAGACACCAGTTACCCATATCTCGAAATTAAATGATGACATGGATTTAAAAAACTTCTTTCCTAGAAACAAGGAAGCTAAAAATTGTGCTGTAAGTGTTTGGAACTCATCGATTTATTTATTATTATAGCAAAAGTAGAAACATTTTTCGTTTATAAATTGACGGGCACCTAAATGTATACTTCCAGAACCAGTCTGCCTCGAAATCTGAGATTAATTATCCTCACTAAATTTGTACTCAGTTGATATACTTCTATTTCACTTTAAAAGATCAAACAAGTTTGAATGAAAAAAAATCAACTGTAGTTTATCATAACAAATATATTTAAATGGGCAAATAAAAAATGCATCGATTTAACAAATGACCGTAGAAAAGACCCCAGTCGAAGTCTTCCTGATTCAACTCCACTTGTGCTCGAATGAGTTCATCAAGAAGAACTTATTAATTATGTGAACGGGGGGCTCATCAGAATTAGTTTTGAATCGTATACTTGATAAGTTTCTTATCAAATTCTCAAACTGTATTTTAACAAACTTGATGATAGTCATTGTAATTAATTTTCAAAAAAATAGCATTTGGGTTTATATATTTTATTAAATTTGACCTTGTGTTAGATTCAGAGAGAATTGTAAAAATAATTCTCGATAGATAGCTTTCAACGCATATCAATAATGAGGCGTCACAGTTCAAAGAGATTGATCTTGGACTGTAGTGGAATTAAATTTACAGAAAGTATTATAAATGAAACATCGATGTAAATGGCAGGAGCCCCTATTTGAAACACAGCGATAGCTAATGTTAAGAAGGAAATAATGCTAGAATAATAACGGGAGGAAAGCACGGCCAGATTACAAGGAATATCGGAATAAAACTAATTAACTTGTCGCTGTATAAAATGCGAGTTGATCGGTTTTTATTATTTGCAGTAGCAACGAATAAGTCTTCACATATTAACGACATTTACAGTTAATTATTAAAATTTCCGTTAGATACTACGATGGAATTGCTTTCTGAATGTAATTTATTTCTGATCAGCATTTACTTTACCTACGTAACTTAATTAGCTTTTTATTTAAGAACCTCTTTTAAACAGTTTATTCTGACATTGTCTTACGGGAGCTAATATAAATTCTATTGGTTAAGCTCCCACCAAACCTTTTGCTTTATGAGGTAAGCCGATCATGAGTATAAATGAAACTGCCCGAATTATCGTTTAGTTTAATTCATTGTGTCTATTTGGTATGATGCGGAGTTAATTGATATAAACGCTCAACCAAGTTTATCGTATATCTCGAAAATTAATGCTGACATGAATTTAAGAAACTCTTTTCTGGTAATCAAAGATTGGATATCACCAATGTTTGGTAAATATTTTATAACTTTTTCTGAAAGTTTTCCAAATTTTTGTAAGCTCATTATTGTGTTTTATGTGTTAAGAAAATATCGACTTATTTTTTGGCAAAAATATAAACATTTTTGTTTAAATAATTGGACTGCGCCTAACAACTTACATCCGGAACCAGAAAGCACGTAAATCTTGCATTTAATTTATTCCTAACTATTCTTGATAAGTCCAAACCAGTTTGAATGGCAAGAAATAAGCATTAGTTTATTATTCATATTATATTTAAATGTGACACTTCAAAAATGCAAAGATTTGACAAACAGACGGCTGAAGGGTGTCATGTCACGGTAGAAAAGACCCCAGTCGAAGTCCTTTCTGATGCAACTCCACTTGTGTTCGAAGGAGTTCATCAAGAAGAACTTTTTAATTCTGTGTACTAGAGGCTCGATCAAAAACTTCTCGACACAGGAAACGCTGCCATTTCCATTAGAAATGCTCGTGTTCAACAAAACGATTGCCTTTACCATGGTGGCACTCTTGTTGATAAGTTTGTGCTCAACAAAGCCGACAGTGGCGAAATCTTTCTTGTCATGGGCGACAGCACTGAGTTGATTCAGTGATTGCCAGATGTTGCGCTCAATTTCATTCATTTTTCCGATGAAGTCGATTACAGTTTTTGAGTTGCCCTCGGCGTTGCACTTCTCAATTACAGCGGGCACCTGGGTAAGAAGGCGGATTTCCAGTTTGCCAAAATCAACTTTTCCACCACGGGTGATCTGCATGCGAACAAGACGTTCAGCATTGCAGTGGAGGCGTGTTCCCGCAAGACGGAAGAATTCGCCGAAGCCAGAGAGGCCGACGTTGTCGGTTGTGCAAGTAGCGGCCATCTGGCGATAGGTCAGCTCACCGGACAGGTGCAGACGAATCAACTCGGTGACGAGTCCTTCAACTTCAGCTGAGTAATTGACGCGAGAATCCATTGCTTGATAATTTAGTTCTGTGAAGGTAAATTGCTCACATTTATATTTATTTTAACTTGCCACGTGTTGTAGTGTCATACTAAACCGTTGCCGCCAAACTTAATTTCAAATAAAAGACACGTGAAATTTTCTAATAATAATTTTTAATTTTTTTGTTTATTAAATTATTAGTGACCTATTTAATTTGCTCTCAAAGTTAACCTCTTTAAAAAATATATTTATTACATTATACGCAGCTCAAAATAATTCTTCTGTTAAAACTTTTGGCTACTTTTTCAAGATTTAGTTTTCATTTTTGTTTAACATCCTTAAAAGGTCCTTTTATCCGATGAGTTTTTCCGACAAATTTGTATATATCTATTAGCTAATTAAGGCTTTCCAAGAAATTTATTCAGTCAAATTTTCAGTCCTTTTTTGCCTCGTCGCATTTCATTTCAACATTTTTTTCGCGCTCAATATTTACCTCTCCAATTTATATAAATTTTGGAAAGCTAATTGTAGTCTACTTTTCAAATTATTTTCCTTGCTGACGCATTTCCAATTTCTGACCATTTATAGGTGACTAAATTGTACAAGTTTAATTAGATCTCTTTTAATTTTCAAATTGTCTGTTATGTATAGAATCTAATTAATGACGAATATAGAATATAATGCCATTTTCTTCGTTAGTAAATATGGAAAGCGTGACGGATTTGATTAAACTTTGCGTTCATGTTGACAAAGGCAAAACTGCGGGTTGAATTTTAAACACGTCGTTGCAGGGAATAATAGATAAATCTCCTCGATATATTGCGGTAACAACCTGTTTATTAAATATCTAAAAACATCTTTTTATTCACCACTGTACTTATGAAGACTTGATTGATTTCTGAAAGGAAAGTTTTTGTTTAAAGATTAGCTAATTGACGCAAAAGCAATGGTCAAAATATATTTGTGATTACAGCAAAACTTTGTAATCAACATTTCTAACCAAGAATTGTACACGACGGTCTTCAGACTGTGAATACGAATATCTGTATTTGACAAACTCCTGTATAAATTCACGTTTGGTCCTCTTATTTCAGTCACCCTTTGAGATATATATATATATATATATATATTTATTTATATATATTTATATATATTTATCTAAATAGTGTGATTTTCCTTTGAAATCGCTTTGTCGAAGATTTTATATGTATTTAGCTTCACTACTGCAGATTCACAATTTCAAATAGAAGAATGTTGCCTCCGATTTTTTCATATTCCTCACCCAATTATAAAGTGCATAAAGGCCGTAATACCAGCTCTTAATGATAAGTCGCCAGTAAGCACGAAACAAATGTACATGAGATTATACTTTCCGTCTAATCTGTCTTTGCTTTATCGTTCTGGTCATATTGTAACAAATTTGTTGCTAACTGCGCAACACCTAATACACTCTTGTTTATATATTAGTTCTTCGCCAGGCACAGTAATTAACTGGTTTAATATTTACATTGTGATGACTTATTTAACATATTATATGTATTGATATTATTTATTGTAATATGTATCAGAAATAAATGAATGGTATCTGTTACTTTATTATTTCATATTTAAGACGTTCTTTTCTTTAAACACAATTTAAAAGGTAAACTAATTTAAATTTATGATTTCAACATATGCTTAGGCAATTAAATTGGACGAAAAAATATATAATAATTGAAAAGCGAATCAATTTTGCTCATGAAAATAATACATGAGCATATTTCCATCAAATATATCCATGAAATTAAGTTAAATAAATATTAGTTTCTCACAATTTTTTTCATTACTACAAAAATCAGTTAGAAATCTATCCAAACTGCAATGTGAATATTATGAAAATAAAGCCGAACGTCCGAACTGTAAATTGCAAATTATTTAACGAAAAAAATGAAAAAATAAAAGGCCTCAACTCGTAGTTACAGGTCTATACTAATTAAATGTCTCCATACCTGCCATAGAAATTTGCGCTTAAATTAATAAAAGGTGTGACTATTTATAGAAATAACAGCCGTGCCAGACATGCAGCGAGAAAAGATGAGCGTCTCACAATGACGTGGATCCATAATATCAAAATTTGTATGATTAGCCCGAAACGCATTTGTACATGAAATTAAACATTTCGTTCATGATGACTTTGGTTTATCATTCCGGTCTTGTTTGGAACAATTCGTTATTAGGTGAGTTACACCTATTAAATAATTGCATACATAATAATTCTCTGCAAAAAAAGGATATAACTCTTTTTAAATGCGTGCTTGAAATTTCCTCATTATTCATTTCATGATTAGCGATGGTGGCGCGTATTAACTAAACTTGTAGATAAATTTGTGTTTGGTTGACTGTATCCTTTTGGATTTTGGAACTTCCATATTTGTCCGCACACGTAGAACATGCAAGCGCGCGGCAGTAATCTAGTCGTATATTTCTATGGCCACGAACGTGAAATATTAGAGCTTGAATCGTTAGCGTATAAGTCTTTATTCCATTTGACTAGATGTTATTTGATGCAAATCTTCGATCAAAATCCAACGATAGAAATATCAAACCTGCATACAGATTTTCAAAATTCTTGGTAATTTAATTCAAAGAAATTTTTTAAAATATATAAAACGCTTTAAATCAATCTAAAAATGCGCCAATATATCCGAAAACGTGAAGCTGTTGAGATAATTACATTGAAATCAAAATCGAACTTTCAGAAAACGGAAAACTTATTTTAGAAAATTTATATTTATATTAAATTTTACTATTACGTAATTTCTCAAATTTTCAGATTTATTTTGCAACATTTCAACCTTATTTTCAAATATAACCTTGCTGTTACTCAAATTATTATTGCTTATTACAAATTTATGCATCATGAATATCCGTACTGCACAATAAAAAATGATAATTTTTATATTTCTAGGTAGTAACGTAATCTGGAACCCTTCCAAAAGGTAAACTTCCTACTTTGACTTTAGTCGATATCAAATTTTCTTAGCAATCATGATACCCTTTCAACTGTAATTATTTTCACTTTTAGAGAAATAAAACCGACTTTCAGGATCAAAACATTAGTACAACTCACGGGGCTCTTACGTTTTATGCGTCGTAGTTTGGCTTTGATTTGGCAATACTACTGAAGTTATATGAAATTTTGTAATTGTGCTTTGCTTCGTATGAGTATCATTCGGTTCCTCTTTTGACAAGGTGGACACATTAAAGGCTAAATAAAAAAACTTAATTTTACACGGCCATTAACCAATCGGCTTGCTTGGCCACTGTTAGAATTTCCTAGAAGAATTTCCATCTTTTATTAGTGTCTCGCTATTATTATTTTATTATTATTATTATTATTATTATTATTATTATTATTATTATTATTATTATTATTATTATTATTATTATTATGCTATAATCGCAATATAAACATCAAACTAACACTAATGATTCACTTTTTTGTAAGAATACTATCCGCTGGTCAATTCAAAACTTAAAATAAATGCAATGTTTTGTATTCAAAGATTTCTGGGAAAAGATTAAAATGAATGCAGAGCGTGTAGGCGTGTGTTTAAAATAACAAAAATTGAGAGAATTAACTAAATAGTAGCAGAAATAGTTTTAAATCAATTACTTCATAAGAATTTCATCAAATTCTCTATATTTAAAAAACATTGACGATAGACATTGCTATTAATTAAAATAATGTAACATTTGAATTAATCATTTTTTTAAAATTTGACCTTGTGTTAGACTCAGAGAGGAATTTTATAAATTATTCTCGATAGATTTTTGTTCACGCATAGCAATAAAGAGGCATCTCAGTTCAACCGGATTTATGCAAGCAGAAGAAGCACGTACAAGCATTGAGCTTGAACTGGATGTGACGCACGCTATTGATTGGTTTCCGTTTTTCACACTCTCTCTTTATGTTCACATATTTCTATCTTGTTCTGCTTTTCAATTTATATATAAAGATATGTTCATTAGTAGATATTTGAGGAAACTATGCGAAAGAAACGTTTCTTATATCTGATAAAATTTCTTTTTGTTTCTGCACACTGGAAGGGTAAAATGAATTTAAGTATGGCTCACATTTTAAAATAAAAAAAACAAAATTTAGCATTTTAATTAATAAATTTAATTAAATTTGAGCTTGTGTCAGATTCAGAGAGAATTGTATATATAATTATCGATAGATTGTTGTTCACGCATAACAATAAAGCGGCCCCACCGTTCAACCTGATTGTTCATGGATTCTAATGGAATAAATTTTACACTGAGCATTATAAATTAAACAGTGATGTAAATTTCACGAGCCCCTACGAGGAATTCAGCGGTAGATAATGGGAAAAATGGACTAAAGTGGGAATCAGAAAGTGAGAAAAGCATCGGCAATTTACAACGAATATCGGAGTAAAACAAATTACCTTGTAGCTGTATACAATGCGTGTCGATCGTCTCTTTATTATTTGCATTAACCTCGACTAAATGTTCACATATTAACAATGTTTACTGTTAATTATCAAAATTACTTTCAATAATACGATGTTCTTTCCCTCTGCATGTAATTTATATTCAGATCTTCGTCTATTTTATTATTATTTATCTACGTAGCTCAATTAGCTTTTTACTTATGAACTCCTTATAAACAATTTATCCTGCCATTTTCTTACGAGAATTAATACGAATTCTAGTGCTTATGCTCACATCCAACCAATTACTTCTGGCTGAAAGCCTACCATGAGTAAAAATGAAGTTGCCCGTATAAACGTTTAGCTTATTTTATTGTCTTTATTTAGTATGCTGCGTGGTCAATCAAAATAATTGCTCAACAAAGCTTATCTTGTATCTCGGAACGAAATTCTGACATGGATTTAAAGAACTTTATTCCTC
Source organism: Eudiplozoon nipponicum (assembly GCA_029291075.1). Lineage (NCBI taxonomy): Eukaryota > Metazoa > Platyhelminthes > Monogenea > Mazocraeidea > Diplozoidae > Eudiplozoon > Eudiplozoon nipponicum. The sequence continues at coordinate 157,331 of JAQBSW010000417.1, forward strand.
AAAATAAGGATCGGATAAATCAGAATGTATTGAATCTTGCTTTTTAAAAATTAAAAGAATTATTTCGAAGTCAATTATTTTGATGCAAGTTGTTAGAACTGAACAATTTATTTGTAGTATTGCAAAATTAGAAACCTTTTTCGTTTAGTAATTGGAGTTCTCCTAACAAATTAATTCCAGAACCAGAAAGCACGTAAATCTCGAATTTAATTTATTCCTAACTATTCTTGATAAGTCCAAACCAGTTTGAATGGCAAGAAATAAGCATTAGTTTATTATTCATATTATATTTAAATGTGACACTTCAAAAATGCAAAGATTTGACAAACAGACGGCTGAAGGGTGTCATGTCACGGTAGAAAAGACCCCAGTCGAAGTCCTTTCTGATGCAACTCCACTTGTGTTCGAAGGAGTTCATCAAGAAGAACTTTTTAATTCTGTGTACTAGAGGCTCGATCAAAAACTTCTCGACACAGGAAACGCTGCCATTTCCATTAGAAATGCTCGTGTTCAACAAAACGATTGCCTTTACCATGGTGGCACTCTTGTTGATAAGTTTGTGCTCAACAAAGCCGACAGTGGCGAAATCTTTCTTGTCATGGGCGACAGCACTGAGTTGATTCAGTGATTGCCAGATGTTGCGCTCAATTTCATTCATTTTGCCGATGAAGTCGATTACAGTTTTTGAGTTGCCCTCGGCGTTGCACTTCTCAATTACAGCGGGCACCTGGGTAAGAAGGCGGATTTCCAGTTTGCCAAAATCAACTTTTCCACCACGGGTGATCTGCATGCGAACAAGACGTTCAGCATTGCAGTGGAGGCGTGTTCCCGCAAGACGGAAGAATTCGCCGAAGCCAGAGAGGCCGACGTTGTCGGTTGTGCAAGTAGCGGCCATCTGGCGATAGGTCAGCTCACCGGACAGGTGCAGACGAATCAACTCGGTGACGAGTCCTTCAACTTCAGCTGAGTAATTGACGCGAGAATCCATTGCTTGATAATTTAGTTCTGTGAAGGTAAATTGCTCACATTTATATTTATTTTAACTTGCCACGTGTTGTAGTGTCATACTAAACCGTTGCCGCCAAACTTAATTTCAAATACAAGACACGTGAAATTTTCTAATAATAATTTTTAATTTTTTTGTTTATAAAATTATTAGTGACCTATTTAATTTGCTCTCAAAATTAACCTCTTTAAAAAATATCTTTATTACATTATACGCAGCTCAAAATAATTCTTCTGTTAAAACTTTTGGCTACTTTTTCAAGATTTAGTTTTCATTTTTGTTTAACATCCTTAAAAGGTCCTTTTATCCGATGAGTTTTTCCGACAAATTTGTATATATCTATTAGCTAATTAAGCTTTCCAAGAAATTTATTCAGTCAAATTTTCAGTCCTTTTTTGCCTCGTCGCATTTCATTTCAACATTTTTTTCGCGCTCAATATTTACCTCTCCAATTTATATAAATTTTGGAAAGCTAATTGTAGTCTACTTTTCAAATTATTTTCCTTGCTGACGCATTTCCAATTTCTGACCATTTATAGGTGACTAAATTCTACAAGTTTAATTAGATCTCTTTTGATTTTCAAATTGTCTGTTATGCATAGAATCTAATTAATGACGAATATAGAATATAATGCCATTTTCTTCGTTAGTAAATATGGAAAGCGTGACGGATTTGATTAAACTTTGCGTTCATGTTGACAAAGGCAAAACTGCGGGTTGAATTTTAAACACGTCGTTGCAGGGAATAATAGATAAATCTCCTCGATATATTGCGGTAACAACCTGTTTATTAAATATCTAAAAACATCTTTTTATTCACCACTGTACTTATGAAGACTTGATTGATTTCTGAAAGGAAAGTTTTTGTTTAAAGATTAGCTAATTGACGCAAAAGCAATGGTCAAAATATATTTGTGACTACAGCAAAACTTTGTAATCAACATTTCTAACCAAGAATTGTACACGACGGTCTTCAGACTGTGAATACGAATATCTGTATTTGACAAACTCCTGTATAAATTCACGTTTGGTCCTCTTATTTCAGTCACCCTTTGAGATATATATATATATATTATATATATATATTTATTTATATATATTTATATATATTTATCTAAATAGTGTGATTTTCCTTTGAAATCGCTTTGTCGAAGATTTTATATGTATTTAGCTTCACTACTGCAGATTCACACTTTCAAATAGAAGAATGTTGCCTCCGATTTTTTCATATTCCTCACCCAATTATAAAGTGCATAAAGGCCGTAATACCAGCTCTTAATTATAAGTCGCCAGTAAGCACGAAACAAATGCATACTAGATTATACTTTACGTCTAATCTGTCATATTGTAACAAATTTGTTGCTAACTGCGCAACACCTAAAACACTCTTGTTTATATATTAGTTCTTCGCCAGGCACAGTAATTAACTGGTTTAATATTTACATTGTGATGACTTATTTAACATATTATATGTATTGATATTATTTATTGTAATATGTATCAGAAATAAATGAATGGTATCTGTTACTTTATTATTTCATATTTAAGACGTTCTTTTCTTTAAACACAATTTAAAAGGTAAACTAATTTAAATTTATGATTTCAACATATGCTTAGGCAATTAAATTGGACGAAAAAATATATAATAATTGAAAAGCGAATCAATTTTGCTCATGAAAATAATACATGAGCATATTTCCATCAAATATATCCATGAAATTAAGTTAAATAAATATTAGTTTCTCACAATTTTTTTCATTACTACAAAAATCAGTTAGAAATCTATCCAAACTGCAATGTGAATATTATGAAAATAAAGCCGAACGCCCGAATTGTAAATTGCAAATTATTTAACGAAAAAAATGTAAAAATAAAAGGTCTCAACTCGTAGTTACAGGTCTATACTAATTAAATGCCTCTATACCTGCCATAGAAATTTGCGCTTAAATTAATAAAAGGTGTGACTATTTATAGAAATAACAGCCGTGCCAGACATGCAGCGAGAAAAGATGAGCGTCTCACAATGACGTGGATCCATAATATCAAAATTTGTATGATTAGCCCGAAACGCATTTGTACATGAAATTAAACATTTCGTTCATGATGACTTTGGTTTATCATTCCGGTCTTGTTTGGAACAATTCGTTATTAGGTGAGTTACACCTATTAAATAATTGCATACATAATAATTCTCTGCAAAAAAAAGGATCTAACTCTTTTTAAATGCATGCTTGAAATTTCCTCATTATTCATTTCATGATTAGCGATGGTGGCGCGTATTAACTAAACTTGTAGATAAATTTGTGTTTGGTTGACTGTATCCTTTTGGATTTTGGAACTTCCATATTTGTCCGCACACGTAGAACATGCAAGCGCGCGGCAGTAATCTAGTCGTATATTTCTATGGCCACGAACGTGAAATATTAGAGCTTGAATCGTTAGCGTATAAGTCTTTATTCCATTTGACTAGATGTTATTTGATGCAAATCTTCGATCAAAATCCAACGATAGAAATATCAAACCTGCATACAGATTTTCAAAATTCTTGGTAATTTAATTCAAAGAAATTTTTAAAAATATATAAAACGCTTTAAATCAATCTAAAAATGCGCCAATATATCCGAAAACGTGAAGCTGTTGAGATAATTACATTGAAATCAAAATCGAACTTTCAGAAAACGGAAAACTTATTTTAGAAAATTTATATTTATATTAAATTTTACTATTACGTAAAGTCTCAAATTTTCATATTTATTTTGCAACATTTCAACCTTATTTTCCCATTTATTAAAATTCAATGTCAAATATAACCTTGCTGTTACTCAAATTATTATTGCTTATTACAAATTTATGCATCATGAATATCCGTACTGCACAATAAAAAATGATAATTTTTATACTTCTAGGTAGTAACGTAATCTGGAACCCTTCCAAAAGGTAAACTTCCTACTTTGACTTTAGTCGATATCAAATTTTCTTAGCAATCATGATACCCTTTCAACTGTAATTATTTTCACTTTTAGAGAAATTAAACCGACTTTCAGGATCAAAACAATAGTACAACTCACGGGGCTCTTACGTTTTATGCGTCGTAGTTTGGCTTTGATTTGGCAATACTACTGAAGTTATATGAAATTTCGTAATTGTGCTTTGCTTCGTATGAGTATCATTCGGTTCCTCTTTTGACAAGGTGGACACATTAAAGGCTAAATAAAAAAACTTAATTTTACACGGCCATTAACCAATCGGCTTGCTTGGCCACTGTTAGAATTTCCTAGAAGAATTTCCATCTTTTATTAGTGTCTCGCTATTATTAATATTATTTTTATTATTATTATTATTATTATTATTATTATTATTATTATTATTAGTATTATTATTATTATTATTATTATTATTATATTGTTATTATTATTATTATTATTATTATTATTATTATTATTATTATTATTATTATTATTATTATTATTATTATTATTATTATTATTATTATTATTATGCTATAATCGCAATATAAACATCAAACTAACACTAATGATTCACTTTTTTGTAAGAATACTATCCGCTGGTCAATTCAAAACTTAAAATAAATGCAATGTTTTGTATTCAAAGATTTCTGGGAAACGATTAAAATGAATGCAGAGCGTGTAGGCGTGTGTTTAAAATAACAAAAATTGAGAGAATTAACTAAATAGTAGCAGAAATAGTTTTAAATCAATTACTTCATAAGAATTTCATCAAATTCTCTATATTTAAAAAACATTGACGATAGACATTGCTATTAATTAAAACAATGTAACATTTGAATTAATCATTTTTTTTAATTTGACCTTGTGTTAGACTCAGAGAGGAATTGTATAAATTATTCTCGATAGATTTTTGTTCACGCATAGCAATAAAGAGGCATCTCAGTTCAACCGGATTTATGCAAGCAGAAGAAGCACGTACAAGCATTGAGCTAGAACTGGATGTGACGCACGCTATTGATTGGTTTCCGTTTTTCACACACTCTCTCTCTATGTTCATATATTTCTATCTTGTTCTGCTTTTCAATTTATATATAAAGATATGTTCATTAGTAGATATTTGAGGAAACTATGCGAAAGAAACGTTTCTTATATCTGATAAAATTTCTTTTTGTTTCTGCACACTGGAAGGGTAAAATGAATTTAAGTATGGCTCGCATTTCAAAATAAAAAAACAAAATTTAGCATTTTAATTAATAAATTTAATTAAATTTGAGCTCGTGTCAGATTCAGAGAGAATTGTAAAAATAATTCTCGATAGATAGCTTTCAACGCATATCAATAATGAGGCGTCACAGTTCAAAGAGATTGATCTTGGACTGTAGTGGAATTAAATTTACAGAAAGTATTATAAATGAAACATCGATGTAAATGGCAGGAGCCCCTATTTGAAACACAGCGATAGCTAATGTTAAGAAGGAAATAATGCTAGAATAATAACGGGAGGAAAGCACGGCCAGATTACAAGGAATATCGGAATAAAACTAATTAACTTGTCGCTGTATAAAATGCGAGTTGATCGGTTTTTATTATTTGCAGTAGCAACGAATAAATCTTCACATATTAACGACATTTACAGTTAATTATTAAAATTTCCGTTAGACACTACGATGGAATTGCTTTCTGAATGTAATTTATTTCTGATCAGCATTTACTTTACCTACGTAACTTAATTAGCTTTTTATTTAAGAACCTCTTTTAAACAGTTTATTCTGACATTGTCTTACGGGAGCTAATATAAATTCTATTGGTTAAGCTCCCACCAAACCATTTGCTTTATGAGGTAAGCCGATCATGAGTATAAATGAAACTGCCCGAATTATCGTTTAGTTTAATTCATTGTGTCTATTTGGTATGATGCGGAGTTAATTGATATAAACGCTCAACCAAGTTTATCGTATATCTCGAAAATTAATGCTGACATGAATTTAAGAAACTCTTTTCTGGTAATCAAAGATTGGATATCACCAATGTTTGGTAATATTTTATAACTTTTTCTGAAAGTTTTCCAAATTTTTGTAAGCTCATTATTGTGTTTTATGTGTTAAGAAAATATCGACTTATTTTTTGGCAAAAATATAAACATTTTTGTTTAAATAATTGGACTGCGCCTAACAACTTACATCCGGAACCAGAAAGCACGTAAATCTTGCATTTAATTTATTCCTAACTATTCTTGATAAGTCCAAACCAGTTTGAATGGCAAGAAATAAGCATTAGTTTATTATTCATATTATATTTAAATGTGACACTTCAAAAATGCAAAGATTTGACAAACAGACGGCTGAAGGGTGTCATGTCACGGTAGAAAAGACCCCAGTCGAAGTCCTTTCTGATGCAACTCCACTTGTGTTCGAAGGAGTTCATCAAGAAGAACTTTTTAATTCTGTGTACTAGAGGCTCGATCAAAAACTTCTCGACACAGGAAACGCTGCCATTTCCATTAGAAATGCTCGTGTTCAACAAAACGATTGCCTTTACCATGGTGGCACTCTTGTTGATAAGTTTGTGCTCAACAAAGCCGACAGTGGCGAAATCTTTCTTGTCATGGGCGACAGCACTGAGTTGATTCAGTGATTGCCAGATGTTGCGCTCAATTTCATTCATTTTTCCGATGAAGTCGATTACAGTTTTTGAGTTGCCCTCGGCGTTGCACTTCTCAATTACAGCGGGCACCTGGGTAAGAAGGCGGATTTCCAGTTTGCCAAAATCAACTTTTCCACCACGGGTGATCTGCATGCGAACAAGACGTTCAGCATTGCAGTGGAGGCGTGTTCCCGCAAGACGGAAGAATTCGCCGAAGCCAGAGAGGCCGACGTTGTCGGTTGTGCAAGTAGCGGCCATCTGGCGATAGGTCAGCTCACCGGACAGGTGCAGACGAATCAACTCGGTGACGAGTCCTTCAACTTCAGCTGAGTAATTGACGCGAGAATCCATTGCTTGATAATTTAGTTCTGTGAAGGTAAATTGCTCACATTTATATTTATTTTAACTTGCCACGTGTTGTAGTGTCATACTAAACCGTTGCCGCCAAACTTAATTTCAAATAAAAGACACGTGAAATTTTCTAATAATAATTTTTAATTTTTTTGTTTATTAAATTATTAGTGACCTATTTAATTTGCTCTCAAAGTTAACCTCTTTAAAAAATATATTTATTACATTATACGCAGCTCAAAATAATTCTTCTGTTAAAACTTTTGGCTACTTTTTCAAGATTTAGTTTTCATTTTTGTTTAACATCCTTAAAAGTTCCTTTTATCCGATGAGTTTTTCCGACAAATTTGTATATATCTATTAACTAATAAGGCTTTCCAAGAAATTTATTCAGTCAAATTTTCAATCCTTTTTTTCCTCGTCGCATTTCATTTCAACATTTTTTTCGCGCTCAATATTTACCTCTCCAATTTATATAAATTTTGGAAAGCTAATTGTAGTCTACTTTTCAAATTATTTTCATTGCTGACGCATTTCCAATTTCTGACCATTTATAGGTGACTAAATTGTACAAGTTTAATTAGATCTCTTTTAATTTTCAAATTGTCTGTTATGTATAGAATCTAATTAATGACGAATATAGAATATAATGCCATTTTCTTCGTTAGTAAATATGGAAAGCGTGACGGATTTGATTAAACTTTGCGTTCATGTTGACAAAGGCAAAACTGCGGGTTGAATTTTAAACACGTCGTTGCAGGGAATAATAGATAAATCTCCTCGATATATTGCGGTAACAACCTGTTTATTAAATATCTAAAAACATCTTTTTATTCACCACTGTACTTATGAAGACTTGATTGATTTCTGAAAGGAAAGTTTTTGTTTAAAGATTAGCTAATTGACGCAAAAGCAATGGTCAAAATATATTTGTGATTACAGCAAAACTTTGTAATCAACATTTCTAACCAAGAATTGTACACGACGGTCTTCAGACTGTGAATACGAATATCTGTATTTGACAAACTCCTGTATAAATTCACGTTTGGTCCTCTTATTTCAGTCACCCTTTGAGATATATATATATATATATATATATATATATATATATATATATATATATAGTGTGATTTTCCTTTGAAATCGCTTTGTCGAAGATTTTATATGTATTTAGCTTCACTACTGCAGATTCACACTTTCAAATAGAAGAATGTTGCCTCCGATTTTTTCATATTCCTCACCCAATTATAAAGTGCATAAAGGCCGTAATACCAGCTCTTAATTATAAGTCGCCAGTAAGCACGAAACAAATGCATACTAGATTATACTTTACGTCTAATCTGTCTTTGCTTTATCGTTCTGGTCATATTGTAACAAATTTGTTGCTAACTGCGCAACACCTAAAACACTCTTGTTTATATATTAGTTCTTCGCCAGGCACAGTAATTAACTGGTTTAATATTTACATTGTGATGACTTATTTAACATATTATATGTATTGATATTATTTATTGTAATATGTATCAGAAATAAATGAATGGTATCTGTTACTTTATTATTTCATATTTAAGACGTTCTTTTCTTTAAACACAATTTAAAAGGTAAACTAATTTAAATTTATGATTTCAACATATGCTTAGGCAATTAAATTGGACGAAAAAATATATAATAATTGAAAAGCGAATCAATTTTGCTCATGAAAATAATACATGAGCATATTTCCATCAAATATATCCATGAAATTAAGTTAAATAAATATTAGTTTCTCACAATTTTTTTCATTACTACAAAAATCAGTTAGAAATCTATCCAAACTGCAATGTGAATATTATGAAAATAAAGCCGAACGCCCGAATTGTAAATTGCAAATTATTTAACGAAAAAAATGTAAAAATAAAAGGTCTCAGCTCGTAGTTAGAGGTCTATACTAATTAAATGCCTCTATACCTGCCATAGCAATTTGCGCTTAAATTAATAAAAGGTGTGACTATTTATAGAAATAACAGCCGTGCCAGACATGCAGCGAGAAAAGATGAGCGTCTCACAATGACGTGGATCCATAATATCAAAATTTGTATGATTAGCCCGAAACGCATGTGTACATGACAGTAAACATTTCGTTCATGATGACTTTGGTTTATCATTCCGGTCTTGTTTGGAACAATTCGTTATTAGGTGAGTTACACCTATTAAATAATTGCATACATAATAATTCTCTGCAAAAAAAGGATATAACTCTTTTTAAATGCGTGCTTGAAATTTCCTCATTATTCATTTCATGATTAGCGATGGTGGCGCGTATTAACTAAACTTGTAGATAAATTTGTGTTTGGTTGACTGTATCCTTTTGGATTTTGGAACTTCCATATTTGTCCGCACACGTAGAACATGCAAGCGCGCGGCAGTAATCTAGTCGTATATTTCTATGGCCACGAACGTGAAATATTAGAGCTTGAATCGTTAGCGTATAAGTCTTTATTCCATTTGACTAGATGTTATTTGATGCAAATCTTCGATCAAAATCCAACGATAGAAATATCAAACCTGCATACAGATTTTCAAAATTCTTGGTAATTTAATTCAAAGAAATTTTTTAAAATATATAAAACGCTTTAAATCAATCTAAAAATGCGCCAATATATCCGAAAACGTGAAGCTGTTGAGATAATTACATTGAAATCAAAATCGAACTTTCAGAAAACGGAAAACTTATTTTAGAAAATTTATATTTATATTAAATTTTACTATTACGTAATTTCTCAAATTTTCAGATTTATTTTGCAACATTTCAACCTTATTTTCAAATATAACCTTGCTGTTACTCAAATTATTATTGCTTATTACAAATTTATGCATCATGAATATCCGTACTGCACAATAAAAAATGATAATTTTTATATTTCTAGGTAGTAACGTAATCTGGAACCCTTCCAAAAGGTAAACTTCCTACTTTGACTTTAGTCGATATCAAATTTTCTTAGCAATCATGATACCCTTTCAACTGTAATTATTTTCACTTTTAGAGAAATAAAACCGACTTTCAGGATCAAAACATTAGTACAACTCACGGGGCTCTTACGTTTTATGCGTCGTAGTTTGGCTTTGATTTGGCAATACTACTGAAGTTATATGAAATTTTGTAATTGTGCTTTGCTTCGTATGAGTATCATTCGGTTCCTCTTTTGACAAGGTGGACACATTAAAGGCTAAATAAAAAAACTTAATTTTACACGGCCATTAACCAATCGGCTTGCTTGGCCACTGTTAGAATTTCCTAGAAGAATTTCCATCTTTTATTAGTGTCTCGCTATTATTATTATTTTTATTATTATTATTATTATTATTATTATTATTATTATTATTATTATTATTATTATTATTATTATGCTATAATCGCAATATAAACATCAAACTAACACTAATGATTCACTTTTTTGTAAGAATACTATCCGCTGGTCAATTCAAAACTTAAAATAAATGCAATGTTTTGTATTCAAAGATTTCTGGGAAATGATTAAAATGAATGCAAAGCGTGTAGGCGTGTGTTTAAAATAACAAAAATTGAGAGAATTAACTAAATAGTAGCAGAAATAGTTTTAAATCAATTACTTCATAAGAATTTCATCAAATTCTCTATATTTAAAAAACATTGACGATAGACATTGCTATTAATTAAAATAATGTAACATTTGAATTAATCATTTTTTTAAAATTTGACCTTGTGTTAGACTCAGAGAGGAATTTTATAAATTATTCTCGATAGATTTTTGTTCACGCATAGCAATAAAGAGGCATCTCAGTTCAACCGGATTTATGCAAGCAGAAGAAGCACGTACAAGCATTGAGCTTGAACTGGATGTGACGCACGCTATTGATTGGTTTCCGTTTTTCACACTCTCTCTTTATGTTCACATATTTCTATCTTGTTTTGCTTTTCAATTTATATATAAAGATATGTTCATTAGTAGATATTTGAGGAGACTATGCGAAAGAAACGTTTCTTATATCTGATAAAATTTCTTTTTGTTTCTGCACACTGGAAGGGTAAAATGAATTTAAGTATGGCTCACATTTTAAAATAAAAAAAACAAAATTTAGCATTTTAATTAATAAATTTAATTAAATTTGAGCTTGTGTCAGATTCAGAGAGAATTGTATATATAATTATCGATAGATTGTTGTTCACGCATAACAATAAAGCGGCCCCACCGTTCAACCTGATTGTTCATGGATTCTAATGGAATAAATTTTACACTGAGCATTATAAATTAAACAGTGATGTAAATTTCACGAGCCCCTACGAGGAATTCAGCGGTAGATAATGGGAAAAATGGACTAAAGTGGGAATCAGAAAGTGAGAAAAGCATCGGCAATTTACAACGAATATCGGAGTAAAACAAATTACCTTGTAGCTGTATACAATGCGTGTCGATCGTCTCTTTATTATTTGCATTAACCTCGACTAAATGTTCACATATTAACAATGTTTACTGTTAATTATCAAAATTACTTTCAATAATACGATGTTCTTTCCCTCTGCATGTAATTTATATTCAGATCTTCGTCTATTTTATTATTATTTATCTACGTAGCTCAATTAGCTTTTTACTTATGAACTCCTTATAAACAATTTATCCTGCCATTTTCTTACGAGAATTAATACGAATTCTAGTGCTTATGCTCACATCCAACCAATTACTTCTGGCTGAAAGCCTACCATGAGTAAAAATGAAGTTGCCCGTATAAACGTTTAGCTTATTTTATTGTCTTTATTTAGTATGCTGCGTGGTCAATCAAAATAATTGCTCAACAAAGCTTATCTTGTATCTCGGAACGAAATTCTGACATGGATTTAAAGAACTTTATTCCTCAAAATAAGGATCGGATAAATCAGAATGTATTGAATCTTGCTTTTTAAAAATTAAAAGAATTATTTCGAAGTCAATTATTTTGATGCAAGTTGTTAGAACTGAACAATTTATTTGTAGTATTGCAAAATTAGAAACCTTTTTCGTTTAGTAATTAGAGTTCTCCTAACAAATTAATTCCAGAACCAGAAAGCACGTAAATCTCGAATTTAATTTATTCCTAACTATTCTTGATAAGTCCAAACCAGTTTGAATGGCAAGAAATAAGCATTAGTTTATTATTCATATTATATTTAAATGTGACACTTCAAAAATGCAAAGATTTGACAAACAGACGGCTGAAGGGTGTCATGTCACGGTAGAAAAGACCCCAGTTGAAGTCCTTTCTGATGCAACTCCACTTGTGTTCGAAGGAGTTCATCAAGAAGAACTTTTTAATTCTGTGTACTAGAGGCTCGATCAAAAACTTCTCGACACAGGAAACGCTGCCATTTCCATTAGAAATGCTCGTGTTCAACAAAACGATTGCCTTTACCATGGTGGCACTCTTGTTGATAAGTTTGTGCTCAACAAAGCCGACAGTGGCGAAATCTTTCTTGTCATGGGCGACAGCACTGAGTTGATTCAGTGATTGCCAGATGTTGCGCTCAATTTCATTCATTTTTCCGATGAAGTCGATTACAGTTTTTGAGTTGCCCTCGGCGTTGCACTTCTCAATTACAGCGGGCACCTGGGTAAGAAGGCGGATTTCCAGTTTGCCAAAATCAACTTTTCCACCACGGGTGATCTGCATGCGAACAAGACGTTCAGCATTGCAGTGGAGGCGTGTTCCCGCAAGACGGAAGAATTCGCCGAAGCCAGAGAGGCCGACGTTGTCGGTTGTGCAAGTAGCGGCCATCTGGCGATAGGTCAGCTCACTGGACAGGTGCAGACGAATCAACTCGGTGACGAGTCCTTCAACTTCAGCTGAGTAATTGACGCGAGAATCCATTGCTTGATAATTTAGTTCTGTGAAGGTAAATTGCTCACATTTTTATTTATTTTAACTTGCCACGTGTTGTAGTGTCGTACTAAACCGTTGCCGCCAAACATAATTACAAATACAAGACACGTGAAATTTTCTAATAATAATTTTTAATTTTTTTGTTTATTAAATTATTAGTGACCTATTTAATTTGCTCTCAAAATTAACCTCTTTAAAAAATATTTTTATTACATTATACGCAGCTCAAAATAATTCTTCTGTTAAAATTTTGGCTACTTTTTCAAGATTAAGTTTTCATTTTTGTTTAACATCCTTAAAAGGTCCTTTTATCCGATGAGTTTTTCCGACAAATTTGTATATATCTATTAGCTAATTAAGCTTTCCAAGAAATTTATTCAGTCAAATTTTCAGTCCTTTTTTGCCTCGTCGCATTTCATTTCAACATTTTTTTCGAGCTCAATATTTACCTCTCCAATTTATATAAATTTTGGAAAGCTAATTGTAGTCTACTTTTCAAATTATTTTCCTTGCTGACGCATTTCCAATTTCTGACCATTTATAGGTGACTAAATTGTACAAGTTTAATTAGATCTCTTTTGATTTTCAAATTGTCTGTTATGCATAGAATCTAATTAATGACGAATATAGAATATAATGCCATTTTCTTCGTTAGTAAATATGGAAAGCGTGACGGATTTGATTAAACTTTGCGTTCATGTTGACAAAGGCAAAACTGCGGGTTGAATTTTAAACACGTCGTTGCAGGGAATAATAGATAAATCTCCTCGATATATTGCGGTAACAACCTGTTTATTAAATATCTAAAAACATCTTTTTATTCACCACTGTACTTATGAAGACTTGATTGATTTCTGAAAGGAAAGTTTTTGTTTAAAGATTTGCTACTTAAAGCAAAAGCAATGGTCCAAATATATTTGTGACTACAGAAAACCTGTGTAATCAACATTTCTAACCATAAACTCTACACGACGGTCTTCAGACTGTGAATACGAGTATCTGAAATTGACCAACTCCTGTATACATTCACGTTTGTCCGCTTATTTTCAGTCACCCTTTGAGATATATATATATATGTATATATATATATATATATATATATATATATATATATATATATATAGATTTATATTTATATATTTATTTATTTATTTATATTATATATATATCTAAATAGAGTGATTTTCCTTTGAAATCGCTTTGTCGAAGATTTTATTCGTATTTAGCTTCACTACTGCAGATTCACACTTTCAAATAGAAGAATGTTGCCTCCTATTTTTTCATATTCCTCACCCAATTATAAAGTGCATAAAGGCCGTAATACCAGCTCTTATTTAGAAGTCGCCAGTAAGCACGAAACAAATGCATACTAGATTATACTCTACGTCTAATCTGTCTTTGCTTTATAGTTCTGGTCATATTGTAACAAATTTGTTGCTAACTGCGCAACACCTAAAACACTCTTGTTTATATATTAGTTCTTCGCCAGGCGCAGTAATTAACTGGTTTAATATTTACATTGTGATGACTTATTTAACATATTATATGTATTGATATTATTTTTTGTAATATGTATCAGAAATAAATGAATGGTATCTGTTACTTTATTATTTCATATTTAAGACGTTCTTTTCTTTAAACACAATTTAAAAGGTAAACTAATTTAAATTTATGATTTCAACATATGCTTAGGCAATTAAATTGGACGAAAAAATATATAATAATTGAAAAGCGAATCAATTTTGCTCATGAAAATAATACATGAGCATATTTCCATCAAATATATCCATGAAATTAAGTTAAATAAATATTAGTTTCTCACAATTTTTTTCATTACTACAAAAATCAGTTAGAAATCTATCCAAACTGCAATGTGAATATTATGAAAATAAAGCCGAACGCCCGAATTGTAAATTGCAAATTATTTAACGAAAAAAATGTAAAAATAAAAGGTCTCAGCTCGTAGTTAGAGGTCTATACTAATTAAATGCCTCTATACCTGCCATAGCAATTTGCGCTTAAATTAATAAAAGGTGTGACTATTTATAGAAATAACAGCCGTGCCAGACATGCAGCGAGAAAAGATGAGCGTCTCACAATGACGTGGATCCATAATATCAAAATTTGTATGATTAGCCCGAAACGCATTTGTACATGAAATTAAACATTTCGTTCATGATGACTTTGGTTTATCATTCCGGTCTTGTTTGGAACAATTCGTTATTAGGTGAGTTACACCTATTAAATAATTGCATACATAATAATTCTCTGCAAAAAAAGGATATAACTCTTTTTAAATGCGTGCTTGAAATTTCCTCATTATTCATTTCATGATTAGCGATGGTGGCGCGTATTAACTAAACTTGTAGATAAATTTGTGTTTGGTTGACTGTATCCTTTTGGATTTTGGAACTTCCATATTTGTCCGCACACGTAGAACATGCAAGCGCGCGGCAG
Source organism: Eudiplozoon nipponicum (assembly GCA_029291075.1). Lineage (NCBI taxonomy): Eukaryota > Metazoa > Platyhelminthes > Monogenea > Mazocraeidea > Diplozoidae > Eudiplozoon > Eudiplozoon nipponicum. The sequence continues at coordinate 172,628 of JAQBSW010000417.1, forward strand.
TAATCTAGTCGTATATTTCTATGGCCACGAACGTGAAATATTAGAGCTTGAATCGTTAGCGTATAAGTCTTTATTCCATTTGACTAGATGTTATTTGATGCAAATCTTCGATCAAAATCCAACGATAGAAATATCAAACCTGCATACAGATTTTCAAAATTCTTGGTAATTTAATTCAAAGAAATTTTTTAAAATATATAAAACGCTTTAAATCAATCTAAAAATGCGCCAATATATCCGAAAACGTGAAGCTGTTGAGATAATTACATTGAAATCAAAATCGAACTTTCAGAAAACGGAAAACTTATTTTAGAAAATTTATATTTATATTAAATTTTACTATTACGTAATTTCTCAAATTTTCATATTTATTTTGCAACATTTCAACCTTATTTTCCCATTTATTAATATTCAATGTCAAATATAACCTTGCTGTTACTCAAATTATTATTGCTTATTACAAATTTATGCATCATGAATATCCGTACTGCACAATAAAAAATGATAATTTTTATATTTCTAGGTAGTAACGTAATCTGGAACCCTTCCAAAAGGTAAACTTCCTACTTTGACTTTAGTCGATATCAAATTTTCTTAGCAATCATGATACCCTTTCAACTGTAATTATTTTCACTTTTAGAGAAATAAAACCGACTTTCAGGATCAAAACATTAGTACAACTCACGGGGCTCTTACGTTTTATGCGTCGTAGTTTGGCTTTGATTTGGCAATACTACTGAAGTTATATGAAATTTTGTAATTGTGCTTTGCTTCGTATGAGTATCATTCGGTTCCTCTTTTGACAAGGTGGACACATTAAAGGCTAAATAAAAAAACTTAATTTTACACGGCCATTAACCAATCGGCTTGCTTGGCCACTGTTAGAATTTCCTAGAAGAATTTCCATCTTTTATTAGTGTCTCGCTATTATTATTATTTTTATTATTATTATTATTATTATTATTATTATTATTATTATTATTATTATTATTATTATTATTATGCTATAATCGCAATATAAACATCAAACTAACACTAATGATTCACTTTTTTGTAAGAATACTATCCGCTGGTCAATTCAAAACTTAAAATAAATGCAATGTTTTGTATTCAAAGATTTCTGGGAAACGATTAAAATGAATGCAGAGCGTGTAGGCGTGTGTTTAAAATAACAAAAATTGAGAGAATTAACTAAATAGTAGCAGAAATAGTTTTAAATCAATTACTTCATAAGAATTTCATCAAATTCTCTATATTTAAAAAACATTGACGATAGACATTGCTATTAATTAAAATAATGTAACATTTGAATTAATCATTTTTTTAAAATTTGACCTTGTGTTAGACTCAGAGAGGAATTTTATAAATTATTCTCGATAGATTTTTGTTCACGCATAGCAATAAAGAGGCATCTCAGTTCAACCGGATTTATGCAAGCAGAAGAAGCACGTACAAGCATTGAGCTTGAACTGGATGTGACGCACGCAATTGATTGGTTTCCGTTTTTCACACTCTCTCTTTATGTTCACATATTTCTATCTTGTTTTGCTTTTCAATTTATATATAAAGATATGTTCATTAGTAGATATTTGAGGAAACTATGCGAAAGAAACGTTTCTTATATCTGATAAAATTTCTTTTTGTTTCTGCACACTGGAAGGGTAAAATGAATTTAAGTATGGCTCGCATTTCAAAATAAAAAAAACAAAATTTAGCATTTTAATTAATAAATTTAATTAAATTTGAGCTTGTGTCAGATTCAGAGAGAATTGTATATATAATTATCGATAGATTGTTGTTCACGCATAACAATAAAGCGGCCCCACCGTTCAACCTGATTGTTCATGGATTCTAATGGAATAAATTTTACACTGAGCATTATAAATTAAACAGTGATGTAAATTTCACGAGCCCCTACGAGGAATTCAGCGGTAGATAATGGGAAAAATGGACTAAAGTGGGAATCAGAAAGTGAGAAAAGCATCGGCAATTTACAACGAATATCGGAGTAAAACAAATTACCTTGTAGCTGTATACAATGCGTGTCGATCGTCTTTTTATTATTTGCATTAACCTCGACTAAATGTTCACATATTAACAATGTTTACTGTTAATTATCAAAATTACTTTCAATAATACGATGTTCTTTCCCTCTGCATGTAATTTATATTCAGATCTTCGTCTATTTTATTATTATTTATCTACGTAGCTCAATTAGCTTTTTACTTATGAACTCCTTATAAACAATTTATCCTGCCATTTTCTTACGAGAATTAATACGAATTCTAGTGCTTATGCTCACATCCAACCAATTACTTCTGGCTGAAAGCCTACCATGAGTAAAAATGAAGTTGCCCGTATAAACGTTTAGCTTATTTTATTGTCTTTATTTAGTATGCTGCGTGGTCAATCAAAATAATTGCTCAACAAAGCTTATCTTGTATCTCGGAACGAAATTCTGACATGGATTTAAAGAACTTTATTCCTCAAAATAAGGATCGGATAAATCAGAATGTATTGAATCTTGCTTTTTAAAAATTAAAAGAATTATTTCGAAGTCAATTATTTTGATGCAAGTTGTTAGAACTGAACAATTTATTTATAGTATTGCAAAATTAGAAACATTTTTCGTTTAGTAATTAGAGTTCTCCTAACAAATTAATTCCAGAACCAGAAAGCACGTAAATCTCGAATTTAATTTATTCCTAACTATTCTTGATAAGTCCAAACCAGTTTGAATGGCAAGAAATAAGCATTAGTTTATTATTCATATTATATTTAAATGTGACACTTCAAAAATGCAAAGATTTGACAAACAGACGGCTGAAGGGTGTCATGTCACGGTAGAAAAGACCCCAGTTGAAGTCCTTTCTGATGCAACTCCACTTGTGTTCGAAGGAGTTCATCAAGAAGAACTTTTTAATTCTGTGTACAAGAGGCTCGATCAAAAACTTCTCGACACAGGAAACGCTGCCATTTCCATTAGAAATGCTCGTGTTCAACAAAACGATTGCCTTTACCATGGTGGCACTCTTGTTGATAAGTTTGTGCTCAACAAAGCCGACAGTGGCGAAATCTTTCTTGTCATGGGCGACAGCACTGAGTTGATTCAGTGATTGCCAGATGTTGCGCTCAATTTCATTCATTTTGCCGATGAAGTCGAGTACAGTTTTTGAGTTGCACTCGGCGTTGCACTTCTCAATTACAGCGGGCACCTGGGTAAGAAGGCGGATTTCCAGTTTGCCAAAATCAACTTTTCCACCACGGGTGATCTGCATGCGAACAAGACGTTCAGCATTGCAGTGGAGGCGTGTTCCCGCAAGACGGAAGAATTCGCCGAAGCCAGAGAGGCCGACGTTGTCGGTTGTGCAAGTAGCGGCCATCTGGCGATAGGTCAGCTCACCGGACAGGTGCAGACGAATCAACTCGGTGACGAGTCCTTCAACTTCAGCTGGGTAATTGACGCGAGAATCCATTGCTTGATAATTTAGTTCTGTGAAGGTAAATTGCTCACATTTATATTTATTTTAACTTGCCACGTGTTGTAGTGTCACATTAAAGCACAGCCTCAAAGATGTATTTCAAATGGAGGACACGTGAATATGTCTCCTTTTAAATTATTTTCTTTTGTTCTTGAAAGTTTTATTGACCCCATTAATTTGTCCTCTGAATTTACCTGTTTATTGCTATTATTGCCTAACAATATAAGTTGAACAAAATTACTTTTATACAAGGTTGCGAACGTAATGTTAACACCTGATCCATTAATTACTTATATTTTTCGGTTTAAACTACGGCTTGTATAGTGTAGGGAAAGCAATTCATCCAGTAGACCGGTTTCGTCCTCATTGGGAATTCATCACGTACTGTCAAGAATTTGGCGCGGTCAGGGCTCGAACACGGGCAGGTTTGTTTCGGAATCTGGTGCTCTAACCACTGAGCCACCCTGTCGCATACTGCACACAATTTTCAATCATATACTAGCTAATGTGTCTTGGTTAGCCTTTCCTTTAGGTGGAGCCTAGACTGCATCCATTTAGCCCTAAAGTTCCAACTAACAATCCACAATCTGTCATAGCGGAACAGACACCGCACTACATGTGAAAGTGTTAATGAAATGATCATTTATATAAATTTTTACGCGGACGATGATAACATCTAATTTTAATCAATGTTGCAAACTTGATATAAACCACTTTCCCATTATGTATATACATTTTCCAGTATAAACTAGGTATTGTATAGTGTGGAAAAGGCAATTCATCCAGTAGACCAGTTTCGTCCTTATTTTGAATACAGAAGCATTAGTCACTTTTGTGCACAAGAGAATTCTAATCTTAATCAATTTGACGATTTCGGCAAGATTTGGAGTTTATTTGCGTTTAAAATCCGCAAGTGCTTCGTTCAATCGATTAAATTTTAATATATGTTTCTTCAATCAAATTTAGTTTTGTAATTGAAAGCATTTCGTATTCGTCAAGAAAGCTACTCAGTCACATGTTTGGTAAAATCGGCACTGTCGCAGTGCATTTCTGCAGTTTGCACAGTTCAAAATTTCTTTAAATCACGCACGCGACTAGTGGTAGTTTAGCCTTGTTGTTCGACAACTGGTTAAATACAGTGGGATTGATGTTTAATTCAAGCTCGTAAACTTGATTTAAAGAATTGTTACCACCATTCGCGTAATCATTTAATGTTTTATCGAAGCTCAACATTTACCATTGAAATGAATAGAAATTTCAAAAAAATATTTTCTGATATATTGGCTTTAAAATTATTCCTAATTACTGAATATTTATGCGAGACTTAGACGTACATACTTCATTAGATCTCATTTGATTTTGATGAAGTATTTATTTGGCGTACTCATTAAATAATTACCAATATGAAATATAATTCTGTAGGACAAACTGGAGATTTGAAGTATATTAAAATTTTGGAAGTAATTTTATTCTATTTATGCGTCGTACCTTATATACAAACCAATATTCAGCAATAAAATTATCAAAATTTTATATCATTAAATGTATTCGAAATTGCCTCAAAATATTGTATACAACTAAAGAAATTCTACTCATTCCAACCTATGAAAATATTTGAATTTGCTGAATGAGAAGAGTTTAAAGTCCAGAATTTCAGCAAAGATGATTCAAATCGGACATATAAATAAAAATCTCACATCTGAAGTGTTGGATCCTGCAAAACTAATCACGTCAAATGGTTTTGGCTGGTTAGAGAACATTTAAAAACATACTACTTTCACCTCTGGCTTAAACAAACATAAATTTATAAATTATGATTGATCCTGCGTTTAACGTTTTGCAGATTTGATTAAAGATTCTTAGCCAGATGTAGGTTATGATTTCCACCTTAGTAAGGCTGGTGAAATAATTTAAAGCCCAGTAACGTTATCTTCCTGCATGAAATAAATAATTCGGACACTAGTTGAAAATTGACCGAGTGATGCGCATAAAGTTGTTGCCGGAATTTGCATCTCAATTAAAAACTGATATTTATGCACACTGTGTACTCATTACTAGCAACAAGGTCCACACAAAAATCTAACAGTGTATTCGGTCATCTAATATGTATTTCCACTTACGTTTACCATTTTCTCCCTCAGTTAATATGAAACGCATAAGACGGATTGGGTTTAACTTCGCCTTCATGCTGACAATGCCAAAACTGCTGGTTCTATTTTAAACACCTCGTTAAAGGGAACTATACCTAAAAAAATCTTGTATTAATTGTGGTAAAAATCTTTTAATTAAAAATGCAAAATTATTTTTGTTTTCTTTAATGTGCTTATGAAGACTCGATTGATTTTTGACAGGAACATTTTTGTTTGACGATCAGCTAATTGATGTGACCTCAAAGGTCCAAGCATATTTGTGACTTCAACCAAACTGTGAATACGCAATTCTGAATTCGCCCATCTCTTGTGTACATTCAAGTTTGGTCCTCTTGGTTCAGCTACCCTCCGGACACTGTCGATGCCCATGGAATATGGAACGAACTAAATTTTCACGCATTAGTTCAAGTGACAATTTTATCTCATGTGGATTTAGAACGTGCTAAAATTCTGACGACATTTACTGCTTAATTTCACAATTTCTTTCCATAGCACGATGGTCTTTCCTTCTGTATGCAATTGATTTCTAAGCTTCATTGATTTTAACTACGTATCCTAATTAGCTTTCTATTTCTGAACTTGTTGCTGCACAACTAGTGAGGCGGAGCAAATTATACATATTGGACCCTCAAGTGTGCCAGTTTCTGCAGATCTTCAACGAGATTACTCAGCTACTCACTCGCCACTGATGTCAACGCCACAACAGAAGGAACAACAACTCAGTTAACCAGAGCTGGTCTCAAGTGTCTAGGAGTATTTCTAGACACTGCTACACTAACTGGCTTTCTCTGTATTTGCCGGAGAACACAATACCGGCCCTAATAAGGGCACCCCAACAGCACACAAACTCAACCATCCTTGGCTCCTAACTGACTGTATCGTCGTACAGCATTTACTTGGAGCTGAGGCATTTTACATTAAGTACTATAAATGAAACATCGATGTAAAGAGCAGGAGCCACTATTTGAAGCCCAGCGATAGCTAATGGTGAGAAGGAATCAATGCTGGAATAAGAACGGGAGAAAAGCACCGGCAGATTACATAGAAAATCAGATCAAATCTAATTACCTTGACACTATATGCAATGCGTGTTGATCCTTTTTTATTATTTGCAGTAACAAAGCTAAATGTTCACATATTAACGACATTTACAGTTAATTATCAAAATTTACTTTAGATACTGCGATGGAATTTCTTTCTGAATGTAATTTATTTCTGATCTGCATTTACTTTATCTGCGTAACTTTATTAGCTTTTTATTTAAGAACCTCTTTTAAACAGTTTATTCTGACATTGTTTTACGGGAGCTTATATAAATTCTATTGATTAGGCTCCCATCAAACCATTTTCTTTATAAGGTAAGACGATCAAGAGTATAAATGAAACTACCCGAATTAAAGTTTTGCTTATATTATTTATTTATTTCGTATGCTGCGTGGTCAATCAAAATAATCACTCAACAAATCTTATCTTGTATCTCGGAACCAAATTCTGATATGAGTTTAAAGAAATTTGTTCCTTAAAATAAAGATCGGATAAATCCAATTTATTGAACCTTTCTTTTTTTTTAAATTAAAAGAATTATTTCGAAGACAATTATTTTTGTCTAAGTTGTTAGAATTGAACAATTTATTTATAGTACTGCAAAATTAGAAACCTTTTTCGTTTAGTAATAGCATTTCTCCTAAAAAATTAATTCCAGAACAATAAAGTACGTAAATCTCGCATTTAACTTATTCCTAACTATTCTTGATAAGTCCAAACTAGTTTGAATGGCAAGAAATAGGCATTAGTTTATTATTCATATTATATTTAAATGTGACACTTCAAAAATGCAAAGATTTGACAAACAGACGGCTGAAGGGTGTCATGTCACGGTAGAAAAGACCCCAGTCGAAGTCCTTTCTGATGCAACTCCACTTGTGTTCGAAGGAGTTCATCAAGAAGAACTTTTTAATTCTGTGTACAAGAGGCTCGATCAAAGACTTCTCGACACAGGAAACGCTGCCATTTCCATTAGAAATGCTCGTGTTCAACAAAACGATTGCCTTTACCATGGTGGCACTCTTGTTGATAAGTTTGTGCTCAACAAAGCCGACAGTGGCGAAATCTTTCTTGTCATGGGCGACAGCACTGAGTTGATTCAGTGTTTGCCAGATTTTGCGCTCAATTTCATTCATATTGCCGATGAAGTCGAGTACAGTTTTTGAGTTGCACTCGGCGTTGCACTTCTCAATTACAGCGGGCACCTGGGTAAGAAGGCGGATTTCCAGTTTGCCAAAATCAACTTTTCCACCACGGGTGATCTGCATGCGAACAAGACGTTCAGCATTGCAGTGGAGGCGTGTTCCCGCAAGACGGAAGAATTCGCTGAAGCCAGAGAGGCCGAGGTTGTCGGTTGTGCAAGTAGCGGCCATCTGGCGATAGGTCAGCTCACCGGACAGGTGCAGACGAATCAACTCGGTGACGAGTCCTTCAACTTCAGCTGGGTAATTGACGCGAGAATCCATTGCTTGATAATTTAGTTCTGTGAAGGTAAATTGCTCACATTTATATTTATTTTAACTTGCCACGTGTTGTAGTGTCACATTAAAGCACAGCCTCAAAGATGTATTTCAAATGGAGGACACGTGAATATGTCTCCTTTTAAATTATTTTCTTTTGTTCTTGAAAGTTTTATTGACCCCATTAATTTGTCCTCTGAATTTACCTGTTTATTGCTATTATTGCCTAACAATATAAGTTGAACAAAATTACTTTTATACAAGGTTGCGAACGTAATGTTAACACCTGATCCATTAATTACTTATATTTTTCGGTTTAAACTACGGCTTGTATAGTGTAGGGAAAGCAATTCATCCAGTAGACCGGTTTCGTCCTCATTGGGAATTCATCACGTACTGTCAAGAATTTGGCGCGGTCAGGGCTCGAACACGGGCAGGTTTGTTTCGGAATCTGGTGCTCTAACCACTGAGCCACCCTGTCGCATACTGCACACAATTTTCAATCATATACTAGCTAATGTGTCTTGGTTAGCCTTTCCTTTAGGTGGAGCCTAGACTGCATCCATTTAGCCCTAAAGTTCCAACTAACAATCCACAATCTGTCATAGCGGAACAGACACCGCACTACATGTGAAAGTGTTAATGAAATGATCATTTATATAAATTTTTACGCGGACGATGATAACATCTAATTTTAATCAATGTTGCAAACTTGATATAAACCACTTTCCCATTATGTATATACATTTTCCAGTATAAACTAGGTATTGTATAGTGTGGAAAAGGCAATTCATCCAGTAGACCAGTTTCGTCCTTATTTTGAATACAGAAGCATTAGTCACTTTTGTGCACAAGAGAATTCTAATCTTAATCAATTTGACGATTTCGGCAAGATTTGGAGTTTATTTGCGTTTAAAATCCGCAAGTGCTTCGTTCAATCGATTAAATTTTAATATATGTTTCTTCAATCAAATTTAGTTTTGTAATTGAAAGCATTTCGTATTCGTCAAGAAAGCTACTCAGTCACATGTTTGGTAAAATCGGCACTGTCGCAGTGCATTTCTGCAGTTTGCACAGTTCAAAATTTCTTTAAATCACGCACGCGACTAGTGGTAGTTTAGCCTTGTTGTTCGACAACTGGTTAAATACAGTGGGATTGATGTTTAATTCAAGCTCGTAAACTTGATTTAAAGAATTGTTACCACCATTCGCGTAATCATTTAATGTTTTATCGAAGCTCAACATTTACCATTGAAATGAATAGAAATTTCAAAAAAATATTTTCTGATATATTGGCTTCAAAATTATTCCTAATTACTGAATATTTATGCGAGACTTAGACGTACATACTTCATTAGATCTCATTTGATTTTGATGAAGTATTTATTTGGCGTACTCATTAAATAATTACCAATATGAAATATAATTCTGTAGGACAAACTGGAGATTTGAAGTATATTAAAATTTTGGAAGTAATTTTATTCTATTTATGCGTCGTACCTTATATACAAACCAATATTCAGCAATAAAATTATCAAAATTTTATATCATTAAATGTATTCGAAATTGCCTCAAAATATTGTATACAACTAAAGAAATTCTACTCATTCCAACCTATGAAAATATTTGAATTTGCTGAATGAGAAGAGTTTAAAGTCCAGAATTTCAGCAAAGATGATTCAAATCGGACATATAAATAAAAATCTCACATCTGAAGTGTTAGATCCTGCAAAACTAATCACGTCAAATGGTTTTGGCTGGTTAGAGAACATTTAAAAACATAATACTTTCACCTCTGGCTTAAACAAACATAAATTTATAAATTATGATTGATCCTGCGTTTAACGTTTTGCAGATTTGATTAAAGATTCTTAGCCAGATGTAGGTTATGATTTCCACCTTAGTAAGGCTGGTGAAATAATTTAAAGCCCAGTAACGTTATCTTCCTGCATGAAATAAATAATTCGGACACTAGTTGAAAATTGACCTAGTGATGCGCATTAAGTTGTTGCCGGAATTTGCAACTCAATTAAAAACTGATATTTATGCACACTGTGTACTCATTACTAGCAACAAGGTCCACACAAAAATCTAACAGTGTATTCGGTCATCTAATATGTATTTCCATTGTTGATCACTTACGTTTACCATTTTCTCCCTCAGTTAATATGAAACGCATAAGACGGATTGGGTTTAACTTCGCCTTCATGCTGACAATGCCAAAACTGCTGGTTCTATTTTAAACACCTCGTTAAAGGGAACTATACCTAAAAAAATCTTGTATTAATTGTGGTAAAAATCTTTTAATTAAAAATGCAAAATTATTTTTGTTTTCTTTAATGTGCTTATGAAGACTCGATTGATTTTTGACAGGAACATTTTTGTTTGACGATCAGCTAATTGATGTGACCTCAAAGGTCCAAGCATATTTGTGACTTCAACCAAACTGTGAATACGCAATTCTGAATTCGCCCATCTCTTGTGTACATTCAAGTTTGGTCCTCTTGGTTCAGCTACCCTCCGGACACTGTCGATGCCCATGGAATATGGAACTAACTAAATTTTCACGCATTAGTTCAAGTGACAATTTTATCTCATGTGGATTTAGAACGTGCTAAAATTCTGACGACATTTACTGCTTAATTTCACAATTTATTTCCATAGCACGATGGTCTTTCCTTCTGTATGCAATTGATTTCTAAGCTTAATTGATTTTAACTACGTATCCTAATTAGCTTTCTATTTCTGAACTTGTTGCTGCACAACTAGTGAGGCGGAGCAAATTATACATATTGGACCCTCAAGTGTGCCAGTTTCTGCAGATCTTCAACGAGATTACTCAGCTACTCACTCGCCACTGATGTCAACGCCACAACAGAAGGAACAACAACTCAGTTAACCAGAGCTGGTCTCAAGTGTCTAGGAGTATTTCTAGACACTGCTACACTAACTGGCTTTCTCTGTATTTGCCGGAGAACACAATACCGGCCCTAATAAGGGCACCCCAACAGCACACAAACTCAACCATCCTTGGCTCCTAACTGACTGTATCGTCGTACAGAATTTACTTGGAGCTGAGGCATTTCACATTAAGTACTATAAATGAAACATCGATGTAAAGAGCAGGAGCCACTATTTGAAGCCCAGCGATAGCTAATGGTGAGAAGGAATCAATGCTGGAATAAGAACGGGAGAAAAGCACCGGCAGATTACATAGAAAATCGGATTAAATCTAATTACCTTGACACTATATGCAATGCGTGTTGATCCTTTTTTATTATTTGCAGTAACAAAGCTAAATGTTCACATATTAACGACATTTACAGTTAATTATCAAAATTTACTTTAGATACTGCGATGGAATTTCTTTCTGAATGTAATTTATTTCTGATCTGCATTTACTTTATCTGCGTAACTTTATTAGCTTTTTATTTAAGAACCTCTTTTAAACAGTTTATTCTGACATTGTTTTACGGGAGCTTATATAAATTCTATTGATTAGGCTCCCATCAAACCATTTTCTTTATAAGGTAAGACGATCAAGAGTATAAATGAAACTACCCGAATTAAAGTTTTGCTTATATTATTTATTTATTTCGTATGCTGCGTGGTCAATCAAAATAATCACTCAACAAATCTTATCTTGTATCTCGGAACCAAATTCTGATATGAGTTTAAAGAAATTTGTTCCTTAAAATAAAGATCGGATAAATCCAATTTATTGAACCTTTCTTTTTTTTTAAATTAAAAGAATTATTTCGAAGACAATTATTTTTGTCTAAGTTGTTAGAATTGAACAATTTATTTATAGTACTGCAAAATTGGAAACCTTTTTCGTTTAGTAATAGCATTTCTCCTAAAAAATTAATTCCAGAACAATAAAGTACGTAAATCTCGCATTTAACTTATTCCTAACTATTCTTGATAAGTCCAAACTAGTTTGAATGGCAAGAAATAGGCATTAGTTTATTATTCATATTATATTTAAATGTGACACTTCAAAAATGCAAAGATTTGACAAACAGACGGCTGAAGGGTGTCATGTCACGGTAGAAAAGACCCCAGTCGAAGTCCTTTCTGATGCAACTCCACTTGTGTTCGAAGGAGTTCATCAAGAAGAACTTTTTAATTCTGTGTACAAGAGGCTCGATCAAAGACTTCTCGACACAGGAAACGCTGCCATTTCCATTAGAAATGCTCGTGTTCAACAAAACGATTGCCTTTACCATGGTGGCACTCTTGTTGATAAGTTTGTGCTCAACAAAGCCGACAGTGGCGAAATCTTTCTTGTCATGGGCGACAGCACTGAGTTGATTCAGTGATTGCCAGATGTTGCGCTCAATTTCATTCATTTTGCCGATGAAGTCGAGTACAGTTTTTGAGTTGCACTCGGCGTTGCACTTCTCAATTACAGCGGGCACCTGGGTAAGAAGGCGGATTTCCAGTTTGCCAAAATCAACTTTTCCACCACGGGTGATCTGCATGCGAACAAGACGTTCAGCATTGCAGTGGAGGCGTGTTCCCGCAAGACGGAAGAATTCGCTGAAGCCAGAGAGGCCGAGGTTGTCGGTTGTGCAAGTAGCGGCCATCTGGCGATAGGTCAGCTCACCGGACAGGTGCAGACGAATCAACTCGGTGACGAGTCCTTCAACTTCAGCTGGGTAATTGACGCGAGAATCCATTGCTTGATAATTTAGTTCTGTGAAGGTAAATTGCTCACATTTATATTTATTTTAACTTGCCACGTGTTGTAGTGTCACATTAAAGCACAGCCTCAAAGATGTATTTCAAATGGAGGACACGTGAATATGTCTCCTTTTAAATTATTTTCTTTTGTTCTTGAAAGTTTTATTGACCCCATTAATTTGTCCTCTGAATTTACCTGTTTATTGCTATTATTGCCTAACAATATAAGTTGAACAAAATTACTTTTATACAAGGTTGCGAACGTAATGTTAACACCTGATCCATTAATTACTTATATTTTTCGGTTTAAACTACGGCTTGTATAGTGTAGAAAAGGCAATTCATCCAGTAGACCGGTTTCGTCCTCATTGGGAATTCATCACGTACTGTCAAGAATTTGGCGCGGTCAGGGCTCGAACACGGGCAGGTTTGTTTCGGAATCTGGTGCTCTAACCACTGAGCCACCCTGTCGCATACTGCACACAATTTTCAATCATATACTAGCTAATGTGTCTTGGTTAGCCTTTCCTTTAGGTGGAGCCTAGACTGCATCCATTTAGCCCTAAAGTTCCAACTAACAATCCACAATCTGTCATAGCGGAACAGACACCGCACTACATGTGAAAGTGTTAATGAAATGATCATTTATATAAATTTTTACGCGGACGATGATAACATCTAATTTTAATCAATGTTGCAAACTTGATATAAACCACTTTCCCATTATGTATATACATTTTCCAGTATAAACTAGGTATTGTATAGTGTGGAAAAGGCAATTCATCCAGTAGACCAGTTTCGTCCTTATTTTGAATACAGAAGCATTAGTCACTTTTGTGCACAAGAGAATTCTAATCTTAATCAATTTGACGATTTCGGCAAGATTTGGAGTTTATTTGCGTTTAAAATCCGCAAGTGCTTCGTTCAATCGATTAAATTTTAATATATGTTTCTTCAATCAAATTTAGTTTTGTAATTGAAAGCATTTCGTATTCGTCAAGAAAGCTACTCAGTCACATGTTTGGTAAAATCGGCACTGTCGCAGTGCATTTCTGCAGTTTGCACAGTTCAAAATTTCTTTAAATCACGCACGCGACTAGTGGTAGTTTAGCCTTGTTGTTCGACAACTGGTTAAATACAATGGGATTGATGTTTAATTCAAGCTCGTAAACTTGATTTAAAGAATTGTTACCACCATCCGCGCAATCAATTATTGTTTTATCGAAGCTCAACATTTACCATTGAAATGAATAGAAATTTCAAAAAAATATTTTCTGATATATTGGCTTCAAAATTATTCCTAATTACTGAATATTTATGCGAGACTTAGACGTACATACTTCATTAGATCTCATTTGATTTTGATGAAGTATTTATTTGGCGTACTCATTAAATAATTACCAATATGAAATATAATTCTGTAGGACAAACTGGAGATTTGAAGTATATTAAAATTTTGGAAGTAATTTTATTCTATTTATGCGTCGTACCTTATATACAAACCAATATTCAGCAATAAAATTATCAAAATTTTATATCATTAAATGTATTCGAAATTGCCTCAAAATATTGTATACAACTAAAGAAATTCTACTCATTCCAACCTATGAAAATATTTGAATTTGCTGAATGAGAAGAGTTTAAAGTCCAGAATTTCAGCAAAGATGATTCAAATCGGACATATAAATGAAAATCTCACATCTGAAGTGTTGGATCTTGCAAAACTAATCACGTCAAATGGTTTTGGCTGGTTAGAGAACATTTAAAAACATAATACTTTCACCTCGGGCGTAAACAAACATCAATCTGTAAATTATGATTGATCCTGCGTTTAACGTTTTGCAGATTTGATTAAAGATTCTTAGCCAGATGTAGGTTATGATTTCCACCTTAGTAAGGCTGGTGAAATAATTTAAAGCCCAGTAACGTTATCTTCCTGCATGAAATAAATAATTCGGACACTAGTTGAAAATTGACCGAGTGATGCGCATTAAGTTGTTGCCGGAATTTGCAACTCAATTAAAAACTGATATTTATGCACACTGTGTACTCATTACTAGCAACAAGGTCCACACAAAAATCTAACAGTGTATTCGGTCATCTAATATGTATTTCCACTTACGTTTACCATTTTCTCCCTCAGTTAATATGAAACGCATAAGACGGATTGGGTTTAACTTCGCCTTCATGCTGACAATGCCAAAACTGCTGGTTCTATTTTAAACACCTCGTTAAAGGGAACTATACCTAAAAAAATCTTGTATTAATTGTGGTAAAAATCTTTTAATTAAAAATGCAAAATTATTTTTGTTTTCTTTAATGTGCTTATGAAGACACGATTGATTTTTGACAGGAACATTTTTGTTTTACGATCAGCTAATCGATGTGACCTCAAAGGTCCAAGCATATTTGTGACTTCAACAAAACTGTGAATACGCAATTCTGAATTCGCCCATCTCTTGTGTACATTCAAGTTTGGTCCTCTTGGTTCAGCTACCCTCCGGACACTGTCGATGCCCATGGAATATGGAACGAACTAAATTTTCACGCATTAGTTCAAGTGACAATTTTATCTCATGTGGATTTAGAACGTGCTAAAATTCTGACGACATTTACTGCTTAATTTCACAATTTCTTTCCATAGCACGATGGTCTTTCCTTCTGTATGCAATTGATTTCTAAGCTTCATTGATTTTAACTACGTATCCTAATTAGCTTTCTATTTCTGAACTTGTTGCTGCACAACTAGTGAGGCGGAGCAAATTATACATATTGGACCCTCAAGTGTGCCAGTTTCTGCAGATCTTCAACGAGATTACTCAGCTACTCACTCGCCACTGATGTCAACGCCACAACAGAAGGAACAACAACTCAGTTAACCAGAGCTGGTCTCAAGTGTCTAGGAGTATTTCTAGACACTGCTACACTAACTGGCTTTCTCTGTATTTGCCGGAGAACACAATACCGGCCCTAATAAGGGCACCCCAACAGCACACAAACTCAACCATCCTTGGCTCCTAACTGACTGTATCGTCGTACAGCATTTACTTGGAGCTGAGGCATTTTACATTAAGTACTATAAATGAAACATCGATGTAAAGAGCAGGAGCCACTATTTGAAGCCCAGCGATAGCTAATGGTGAGAAGGAATCAATGCTGGAATAAGAACGGGAGAAAAGCACCGGCAGATTACATAGAAAATCGGATTAAATCTAATTACCTTGACACTATATGCAATGCGTGTTGATCCTTTTTTATTATTTGCAGTAACAAAGCTAAATGTTCACATATTAACGACATTTACAGTTAATTATCAAAATTTACTTTAGATACTGCGATGGAATTTCTTTCTGAATGTAATTTATTTCTGATCTGCATTTACTTTATCTGCGTAACTTTATTAGCTTTTTATTTAAGAACCTCTTTTAAACAGTTTATTCTGACATTGTTTTACGGGAGCTTATATAAATTCTATTGATTAGGCTCCCATCAAACCATTTTCTTTATAAGGTAAGCCGATCAAGAGTATAAATGAAACTACCCGAATTAAAGTTTTGCTTATATTATTTATTTATTTCGTATGCTGCGTGGTCAATCAAAATAATCACTCAACAAATCTTATCTTGTATCTCGGAACCAAATTCTGATATGGGTTTAAAGAAATTTGTTCCTTAAAATAAAGATCGGATAAATCCAATGTATTGAACCTTTCTTTTTTTTAAATTAAAAGAATTATTTCGAAGACAATTATTTTTGTCTAAGTTGTTAGAATTGAACAATTTATTTATAGTACTGCAAAATTGGAAACCTTTTTCGTTTAGTAATAGCATTTCTCCTAAAAAATTAATTCCAGAACAATAAAGTACGTAAATCTCGCATTTAACTTATTCCTAACTATTCTTGATAAGTCCAAACTAGTTTGAATGGCAAGAAATAGGCATTAGTTTATTATTCATATTATATTTAAATGTGACACTTCAAAAATGCAAAGATTTGACAAACAGACGGCTGAAGGGTGTCATGTCACGGTAGAAAAGACCCCAGTCGAAGTCCTTTCTGATGCAACTCCACTTGTGTTCGAAGGAGTTCATCAAGAAGAACTTTTTAATTCTGTGTACAAGAGGCTCGATCAAAGACTTCTCGACACAGGAAACGCTGCCATTTCCATTAGAAATGCTCGTGTTCAACAAAACGATTGCCTTTACCATGGTGGCACTCTTGTTGATAAGTTTGTGCTCAACAAAGCCGACAGTGGCGAAATCTTTCTTGTCATGGGCGACAGCACTGAGTTGATTCAGTGTTTGCCAGATGTTGCGCTCAATTTCATTCATTTTGCCGATGAAGTCGAGTACAGTTTTTGAGTTGCACTCGGCGTTGCACTTCTCAATTACAGCGGGCACCTGGGTAAGAAGGCGGATTTCCAGTTTGCCAAAATCAACTTTTCCACCACGGGTGATCTGCATGCGAACAAGACGTTCAGCATTGCAGTGGAGGCGTGTTCCCGCAAGACGGAAGAATTCGCCGAAGCCAGAGAGGCCGACGTTGTCGGTTGTGCAAGTAGCGGCCATCTGGCGATAGGTCAGCTCACCGGACAGGTGCAGACGAATCAACTCGGTGACGAGTCCTTCAACTTCAGCTGGGTAATTGACGCGAGAATCCATTGCTTGATAATTTAGTTCTGTGAAGGTAAATTGCTCACATTTATATTTATTTTATTTATTTTAACTTGCCACGTGTTGTAGTGTCATACTAAACCATTGTCGGCAAACTTTATTTCAAATACAAGACACGTGAAATTTTCTAATAATAATTTTTTTATTTTTTGTATATAAAATGATTAGTGACCTCGTCAATTTTGCTCTCAAAATTAACTTCTTTAAAGAATTTTTTTCATAACTTTATACAGTGCTCAAGAAAATTCGTCTTTTAAAAATTTGGCTACTTTGTAAAGATTTAGTTTTAATATTTGTTTCGAATCCTTAAGGTTTTTTTCATCCGATGAGTTTCGCCGAGAAAGTTGTATAAATCTATTAGCTAATTAAGCTTATCAAGAAATTTAATCAGTCAAATTTTAAGTCCCATTTTGCCTCGTCGCATTTCATTTAAACATTTTTTTCTTACAAAATTTTTACGTCTCAAATTTTTAGTTATTTTGAGAAGCTCATTGTGAATTCTATGTTTTTAAATTATTTTCCTTGCTCACGCATTTTCAAATACTGAACATTTATAGGTGATTTAGATATTGATGTTTAATTAATCTCATTTGATTTTGTTAATTCTCTATTGTGCATTCAAATTAATTACTGACGAATGTAAAATTTTTTGCCGTTGGATAAACTTGAGACTTGATGGTTTAATACTATTTTAGACGAAAATCGATTACTTTAATCAGCAAGAAATTTGTCAAAATCTGTCATTAAATTTATCCGACACTGCATCAAATTATGTATATCAATAAGAAAATTTTACACAATCCAACTTTTCAACTTATTTTATCTCCTGAATTTCAGCAAAGATGAAAGAAATGTACATACGAATAAAATGAAGTGTCGAATCCAGCACAAATAATCAGGCAAAATAGTTTTGCTGGCAAGAGTACGTAAAAATTGATTCCTTTAATCGTGGGATAGAACAAACACAAATTTGTAAAATTTGCCTGATATTAAGTTTAACGTTTTGATTAATGTTGCTTAGCCAGATATAGGTCCATAAGATTCACTTTAACATAATTGGTTATATTTATCAAATAAAGGATGTGAGATTAATATGAACACCTGTCCAAATATGTACACAAATTTATCAGTATTAACTAAGAATCCTATTCTGTAGAAAAAGCAAATCATTAATAAGACATGTTATGTCCTTATTGGGAACTCATCACGTATTGTCCAGATTTTACCGCGGAGAGAGCTTGAACCTGGTAACGTCTGCTACAGAATCAGTTTATCTAACTACTGAGCCAACCTGCCGCACAGTCCACACAATATTTAGATATATACCAACCAATGTTCCTAGTTTACACTTTCATTTAAATGAATCTGCGGAAAATGATGGACAGTGCGTGATGAGTTCCTAATTAAGTTGTAAGTTTATATTGGCAAGTGAATGTATATAATTGGATAGGTGCTTTTATCAAGATGAAATTCTTGATTAAAAATTAGTTTTATCACTTCCCGCGCAATCATTGTTTGGTTAAATATATATATGTTCATTTCAATACACCCACCCCATTTAACGTGGTATCTGTTCTTTAATGACGGAATGGGAATCTTTAGTTGAAACTTTGGGGCTAATGGGATTCTATATAAGCTCTATATAAAAGGAAGACTGACCCAGAAATATTAAATGGTATATAACTGAAAATAAGGCTAGTTTGCGGGGGGTTGGCTCAGTTGTTAGAGCACCAGAAACCGAAGCAGACATGCCCAAGTTCGGGCCCTGACCGCGGCAAATGCTGGCCAGTACGTGATGACAATGGCTAAACTTCTTGTTCTATTTTAAACTCGACTTTATAGGTAACAATAGGTAAAACACTTGGATTGATGGCGGTAAGAGTAATTTAATTAAAAATGTAAAAACATCACTTTTTCGCCACTGTATTGATGAAGACTCGATCGATTTCTGAAAGGATTATTTTTCTTTCAAGTTTAGCTAATAGACGCACAACTAATGACCTACAATTATTTGTGATTACAGAAAAGCTGTGTAGTAAACATTTCTAATCGAGTATCCTATTCGACGGCTTTCAGACTGTGAATTCGCATTTATTAATTGGCCCAACTCCTATATACATTCAAATTTGGTCCTTTTTGTTCATTTACCGTCCGTACAATGTTAACGCTCATGGAATTTTAAAAGCGAGTTATTCTTTGCGACAGACCTTAGATTTGTCTCAATGTGCGAATGGGTAATTAATAGTTAATGAATGTATTTTCACATTTTTCAACGCCATTTTCTTTAATAAGATTGGGAAGCGGAATAAATGAAATCATAATTTAAAGCTGATGCAAATTATGTTCAAATTATTGTGTTACAAATTACAAAATCACAAAAAGAATGCTGTTTTTTAACTTTATGTTCTATTTGGAGATATAGAAAATATCTAATTTTTTGCTGAAAATGTTCTTATATGACGATTTACTGCTTTAAATTTTAATTAAAAATTGAGGCTGGTACGTCGCCTCCAAATGGTAAGCTTAGGAAAACCTGCTTGCACGGCCGCTGAATAGAATAACTAAGGAGAACTTTCCTAGTGTTAAAGTTGATATGACATTTAGTACACAGAGAATCATGAGGTTGGATGCCAAAGATCAATTGCCAATTATCCCCAAATCATTCATTGTCTACAAAATTTCATGTATGTGCGGGAGTACATATATCGGATGTACAAAGAAGCAATTGATAAACAGAATCCAGCAACATTTGCCACAGAAATTGATTAACAAAGGCTTGGCATCGTCAGGAAAATCAGCTTTTGAGCAAGTTGTGGTAACAATTCTTTAAATAATGTTGACGAGTTTGAATTTAACGCCAATCCCATTGTGTTTAACCTGTTGTCGAACAACATAACAAACCTGCCACCAGTCGCACGCACTGACGCGTTTCGACCTTCCATGATCATTATCGGAATATGACGGCAAACTGATTAGCATTATGCTTTTACCCTGTCCAGTCTAGGTATGTTTAAATTAATGGTACTTTACCATGTGTGGCCTCGGCTTTTCTAAATCAATTGCGCTTGTTCCACAAACAGATTAGGTATGTCTATCATATTCTGAGTTACCATTGAATGCGCATTGTTGAAGGCCTAAAATGAGATTAATATATCTATCGCTCGAAAATGCACCTTCCAATTGATGTTTAAATCTTCCAACTGTTCCACATTTCTTGACAAAATAATATATTGTGGTTATTTTTTGTAGTACCTGCTCCCGTAAATATGTCGGCTGTACGCCTGATAGGCATGGGAAAATGAGATTATACTTTCCGTTCATGCTGTCTTTGGTATATCCCTTTGCGTCTGTAAAGGATACTTACACTATGGCTATTGTGTAGGTAACCGATACCAACATTATTGGATCGAAAAGGTATATGGTACCAACACTATGGTTTCCGAGTCGGTACAAGGCACCAACATGATGGATATCATTTTATGCTATAGTTCACCGAACTTGAGAATTACAACAATTTCTGAACACCTGTTACTCCAGTAAATCCATACACTCTGGCCTTGATCAATATCAGTTATCACATTTCGCCGTAAGCATGACATCATTCAATTCAATATATTACAGTTAAATACTGTTTGTTGCGAAGAGCTAATATATATGCAAGTATGTATTGGGTGTTGCGAACCTAGTAACAAATTAGTTCAGTTGTGACCAGAAGGTTAAAAAAAAGGCATCATGAACGGAAAGTATAATCTCATGCACATTCCTTTCGTGCTTACTGGCGAATCATCAGTAGGAGCCTGTATTACGCACTTTCACCACTAGATATTTGGGTGAAGAATTTGGGATAATAGGACGGTACAATCTCCTAGACGAATGTGTTAACCTGCGGTAGAGTAGCTAACATCATATAAAGTCTACGACAATGCGACTTCAACGCTAACCCACACTAAATAATATATATACCGAGTCTGTAAAGGAAACTAACACTATGGCTATTGTGTTCATAACCGTTAACAACATTATTGTACGGAAAAGATACATGGTACAAACAATATGGATTCCGAGTCGGTACATGGTACCATCATGATGGATATCAATGGTATCATAACTGACAATTTTTAAGATAAAATAAAGTTATTAATCAATAATATGACTAAAATATTATTTTGAAGCATGAATAACGGTAGATTATAAATGTTGTGAAACTGACTAAATAAGTTGAATTTGTACTTATCTCAGGCACGGCAAATAGATTTAAATAACTTATTATAATTTTTTGAGCAAATTAAAAATAAAGACATGCAAAATTATTCAACAGAAGTCATTACTGACAATTTATAAGATAAAATAGAAATATTAATCAATAATATGATTGAAATATCATTTTATATCAGCAATAACGGTTGATTATGAATGTTGTGAAACTAGCTAGATAAGTTGTATTTGTGCTTATCTCAGGCAAGCGAACTGGATTAAAATAATTTATTATAATTTTTAAACAAACGAAAAATAAAGACATGCAAAATTATTTAACAGAAGTCATAACTCACAACTTTTTAGATAAAATAAAGTTATTAATCAATAATATGACTAAAATATTATTTTTAATCAGCAATAATGGTAGATTATAAATGTAGTGAAACTGGATAGGTAAATTGAATTTGTATTATTCTCTGTCATGTTACCTGGATTAAAATAATATTTCATTATTTTTTCACCTAGGCAGGACGAATTCCTCGAGAAAGCGATAAGTTTTAATAACATAATACACGATAAAATAGGTTTTATAGACCAAATAAAACATGTTAGAAATCAATGATTTAACGGAAATCGGTGAGCCACATATCTAGATTCTGCTGCCACGCTGAACAAATTCAATCCTGATATGGTGAAGAGCTGCAGAATTAGTCGAACTGACATTGTCAGGGCCTTAAATAGATCGGATATCATATTCACTGTATTTATATTTGTTGCTGCCATTTTCTTAAAATAATAGTTTAACTATAGGAATATTCTTAAAATCGAGAATGAGAAATATTAGAAATATTCTATGCGTTGGCAAAGGGGTTAAATTCGAATTTGAACATAGAAATAATAGATGCGTTACTCCTGAGCAGATACTAAGCAATTTTTTGTTGTGAACCAAATTATTCCAGTATCATACAGCATGTACGCGCGAATGCCACTTTAGGCAATATTGCCTTTGGGATGGTTCAGATGGCTGTGTTAATGTATTTTAAATATTGCAGCTGAACCGGTGGACAGTAAAGAATGAGTCTGGCAATGAAAAGCGACATAGTCAGGAATCTCCGAAGGTTGTGCAAGCGTTCTGGCAAACTATACTCTTTATCATAAATTTACACATTTTACAATTATTTGCCAAACGCGATGAGAGGAATGCTTCTTGCAAAGATTTCTGCTTAAAAACATTATGCTGAAATTGGAAGTATATGCGACAAAAATGGCATTCAATTACAAAATTGATTTTTATCGTTTGAAATAACGTTAACTTATAATTTTGATTGTAGAATTGTTTTTTATGCCCTCGTTTGATTATATCCACAATATTTTTACCATTGTAATAATTAAATTCTATATCCAATGTGATGGTAACCCAATTATTCTATAGTCCCTGTCTGTACTATATTTAAAATTGGTTCTAAATATTTTATCTGTCGATAACCAATATACTTTTATTTTTTCGATATTTAAATGAAACATAGATACTACAAAACGAGGCAACTGATATCGATCAAAGTGTATGGATTTGTTAGAGTCTCGAGGTTTAGGTGTCGTAATTCGCAATTTTGTTGAAATTTTGCATATTTTAAATTTATTGTTTTGGTACCATGTACCGACTTGAAAACCATAATGTTTTTACCAGTTACTGTTGCCGAGACATTATATATATATATATATATATATATATATATATGCATATATATTTGCAAATAATAAAACCATATCAATACATGATGGTGTGTTACCTTCTACCAGTATCTACAGCCATTGTTCTGGATTCGTTAGTATATTCGTTCATCCAATCCCACTGTACATTTGTCGTAACCAATCTCCTCTTCGTTATGCTAGCCTTTGTTTTGCGCAATTTAGACCACTACTTTTGCGCAATTTAGACCACTCCTTTTGCGTAACGTCATTTGGTGTGTCATCGCTTTCATTGTAATTGCGTCCGTAATTGATGTATGTGTCGTATTTTGCGAAGCGTTGGCTATTTTTAAAGGCATGTCAGTTATGTCTTTGTTCCAGTCCAATTTAATTTCTTTTTGAATTATTTTCTGCACGTTTAAGCAGGGCTTCAGCTTATTAATTGCAATAGCTTCAAAAGCCAGAAGCATTTTCTCTGTTTTTGCCTTGTAGAGAACTGAAAAATTGTTACTACTAACAGCATGACCTGTGAGTAGTACATGCTCGCAAATTGCTGATTTTTGTGCAGGAGCTGCACCCCTCTTTAATAGTTTTTGAGGGAGATGCTGATTTATTCTAGTTTTGAGCCTCTTTTTGATCTGCCGATGTACTGAGCGTTGCAGATACACTGAAATTTGTATACAGACAAAGATGTTGACGTCACAGAGAGGCTATCTTTTCCATTCGTGCGCATCAGTTTTGTTGTGTTGAACACCACTCTCACCTGTATTGATGGAAACTGTGCTTTAGTCGCTCGAATTACTTTTCGTTTGAAGATTTCCGCTGGAAGATCACTTCCAAAGGGAACACTAAGCGTTACTATCTGGGGAGTTTTGTTTTCCTCCAAATTGGCCTCGATTTTGTTGCGTTGCCTCAAGTTGTATTCGATGAACCAGTCCGGATTTGTTCACCGGACAACATTGAAGTAGAGCTAAATTTGCTTCGCGAAGCGTTGAGAAATAATGGCTATCCTGACTGGTTCATCGAATACAACTTGAGGCAACGCAACAAAATCGAGGCCAATTTGGAGGAAAATCAAACTCCCCAGATAGTAACGCTTAGTGTTCCCTTTGTAGGTGATCTTCCAGCGGAAATCTTCAAACGAAAAGTAATTCGAGCGACAAAAGCACAGTTTCCATCAATACAGGTGAGAGTGGTGTTCAACACAACAAAACTGATGCGCACGAATGAAAAAGATAGCCTCTCTGTGACGTCAACACCTTTGTCTGTATACAAATTTCAATGTACCTGCAACGCTCAGTACATCGGCAGATCAAAAAAGAGGCTCGAAACTAGAATAAATCAGCATCTCCCTCAAAAACTATTAAAGAGGGGTGCAGCTCCTGCACAAAAATCAGCAATTTGCGAGCATGTACTACTCACAGGTCATGCTGTTAGTAGTAACAATTTTTCAGTTCTCTACAAGGCAAAAACAGAGAAAATGCTTCTGGCTTTTGAAGCTATTGCAATTAATAAGCTGAAGCCCTGCTTAAACGTGCAGAAAATAATTCAAAAAGAAATTAAATTGGACTGGAACAAAGACATAACTGACATGCCTTTAAAAATAGCCAACGCTTCGCAAAATACGACACATACATCAATTACGGACGCAATTACAATGAAAGCGATGACACACCAAATGACGTTACGCAAAAGGAGTGGTCTAAATTGCGCAAAAGTAGTGGTCTAAATTGCGCAAAACAAAGGCTAGCATAACGAAGAGGAGATTGGTTACGACAAATGTACAGTGGGATTGGATGAACGAATATACTAACGAATCCAGAACAATGGCTGTAGATACTGGTAGAAATAAGATTTATTAATAAATGTTATTCCATGGAGTACGTTGTTTTGTTCTTACATTTTATAAAATGGTGAAACTAGAAACGATCATTATATATATATATATATATATATATATATATATATATATATATATATATATATATATACAGTCTGAAAATGGTACCAACACTATGGCTGTTGTGTCAGTACCTGATACCAAAACTATAGTTTTCGAGAAGGAAAATGGTATCAAAAGTATGGTTGCCGATTTAGTACATGGTACCAAGAAAATGGAATTCAAGGTATGATAAAGTTCATCAAAATTAATAATTTTCCCTACTTCTGAAGGCTTGTTACCTCATCAATCTGTACACTGGGGCATTGATCGATATCAGTTATCACATTTCGTGATATTCATTTATCATATATTCTTATTTCCATCTTCGGGACACGATCAGTTTGTCCGGTAGTTTTGTGTTAGCAGGTATTTTGTTGTAAAGAAAACCAGCAGTTGCATATTATGCATCCGAGAAGTCACAGGAGCTGCCTAATCATTTGGTTTTACCCGCTTCCATTAACGTTATTTTTAACACCACTATACCACGGCGGTGTTCTTTAGCAGGGAATTGCCTAGACCATGATTGCTTGAGTAAATTTCTTTCTTTCGGACAGCCATCTTTCTGTTTCTGTTTTAATTTCACATTCAACAGGGCATAAACCCGAGAAAAACCCGTGTATTTCTTCTGGTCTTGAAAATTTTTAATTAGAAAAAAGTTAGAATATCTAAATCTATCCATTAAACAAACAAAAATGAAATACAAACGCCGTCGGATGCTTGCCAAACTACTTCAGGTAATAAAATGGAGAATTCGGTTCCTTTATCTTTAAAACAGAATTAATTATATTTTTGCTGTGAAAACATTTTTTTAAATCCAACGGTATTTCTGTGCAGTTTTATTCCTCAAATTGCCCTAACATGAAAATTTATTTATTTAATCCAGTGATTTTCTGTGAGATTGATTTCAAAGGTTTATTGATATGATTTTCGGGTTATTATATAGTCAGTATTTAATTTGGTTCTATACCGGGATTTAAAATTTAATTGACAGATATTTAAATGAGATCACGTGAAATAAAATATATATTCACATTTATTATGCGAGATTTAACAATGCAGAGATTTGACAAACAGGCGGCCGAAAGGTGTCATGCCACGGTAGAAAATACCCCAGTCGAAGTCTTCTCTGATGCAGGTCCACTTGTGCTCGAAAGTGTTCATCAAGAAGAACTTTCTGAGGCGATGCACAACAGGCTCAATCAAAGTCTTCTCAACAACAACGACGCCCTCTTTGTTATTGAAAATGTTGGTGTTCAACAAAACAATTGCTTTAATCATGGTGGCGCACTTGTTGATAAGATTGTTTTCAACAAAGCCGACAGTGGCGAAATCCTTCTTGTCATGAGCTACAGCGCTGAGCTTGTTCAGCATTTGCAGGATATTACGCTCAATTTCATTCACTTTGCCGATGAAGTCGAGCACAGTTTGTGAGAGGCGCTCTGCATTAAGCTTCTCAGTTACAGCCGGCAGTTGAGCGAGCAGACCGAATTCTTGCTTGCCAAAGTCAACTTTGCCCCCACGAGTGATCTGCATGCGAACAAGACTTTCGGAACCGCAGTGGAGGCGAATGCCAGCAAGACGGAAGAATTCGGCAAAGCCCAAGAGGCCGACGTTGTCGGTTGTGCAGGTTGCGGCCATTTGGCGGTAGGTCAGCTCACCGCACAGATGCAGACGAATCAACTCGTTGACGAGTCCCTCAACTTCGACTGGGTAATTGACACGAGAATCCATTGCTTCGTTAGTTTTTTAGACTAGCAAGATTCCATCTCACTTTTATACATATTTTTGCCTTATTTTTATGGATATTAACTTTAAAAGTTTTACTAAAATTAGGTCAATATGAAGCACGTGAATTTTCATGTTTTAATGTTTCAGCATCATTATGCAGATTTAAAATGCACTTCAACATTTCTAGCTTGAATTGGTTTCATTATTATGATAATTATCCGAATACTATTTTTTTCTGAGCGAAACGATTAATACATATATATTGCATAAATATACGTACACGAGTTCATCTCTAGATATATAAATATATGCTTAAATGTTGTTAACTAATGTTTTCTTTTCTAAGTCTTATGATTTTTGGTTGAAACTATCTATTTGCACATTATGAACTTGTTTGAGCAGATTGGTATATATGTGGAGACAGTTTTTATTTATACATTTTTTGTGCCTTTCACAGTTCTGTCCTTGTTTTAGGGTTCTAATCCGCTTTTTTTTAATGTTGGACAATTATTAGTACTCGTAGGTCGGTAAAATCGTGAATCTGTTCCATTTCCACATATCCTGATTTCGTTTGGCCTTGATTGATGAGTTCTTACTTGTCCTTTTACTCCGAAAGGGGACCAAACTTACTATTTATAATTTTTTTTCAACAGAAATTATTAGGACACTGGTAAACAGAAATGCTTAACACTAAAAATAAAAATAAATAATTGTGGAGGCAAGATTGGTTAACTTACTACAAAAATATATTTATATTCCCTTCATATTATTCATAATCGTGCGCAAAGTCTATAAGCCTTTATTTGACCACAAATTAATAGGTATGTACGCATCTGTATTCGTATATTTACTCGTATAATAAATTTTAATGAGTGTGTAAAGTATAGTATAACTGGTTGGATGCTAACACATAACCGATCATAACAGAGAAATTTCACAGCCAACATTTCCATTCAAGTACAATGTATGCGAGACTACTAGAGGTGAGAGCCGCATATCTAATTTTGCTTTTCATATATATGCAATGCGGTTTGATTCTCGCTAGTCAGTTTGCCGTCGTACTCTGATGATGATCATGGAAGGTCAAAACGCGTCAGTGCGTGCGACTGGCGGTAGTTTTGTTATGTTGTTCGACGACTGGTTAAATACAATGGGATTGGTGCTTACTTCAAGCTCGCAAAATTGATTTGAAGCATTTCAACGTGAATCAAAGTGCGCTGCAATTTAAGCGTTCTATCCAAAACAGAGGAGGAAATTTTAACATTTTAAATGTATATCAAATGTGTTGGTTTTCTCTGAATCCCTATCTTGATTTAAAACGTGATTTAATTAAATGTAGGTGACGTATGATCTCCCAATGCGTTAGCTCATGAAACTTTCGCTTCGGTTAGAGGATTGTTAAAGTGAATTTGCTGATTCTTGATTCTGGTGCATTTTTTGTGTTTAATCAAACTTCGCGATTCTTGTTTCACATATATTTACAATTTACTTTAGAACGTTTATGGTCTACTGGAGTTCTGACGAAAATATGATGGAATCAATTTAAATCTGTATATACACAAACACTATAATCAATTGATGACTCACCAAATGATTTATTTTTCAACTAAAATTAGAACGTGCTTTCATTATTATGTGAAACATGTCCGAACACTACGAGGAAATAACAAAAAAAGTATCTATCATAATGGAACCAGAAAAGTTTGAATATCTTTATAATATAAAATATTTATTTACCATACTGGTGTTCGGCTAAATATGTTTAACTATTAGCAATTGTTAAATTTCAATAAAATATGGCAATTCATAATTAACAGGAATTCAACATTTTGTTGTACAATGCAAATTGCAGGTCAGGTTGAGGAAGAAATATCCTCGCACTGCTATTACACATCTTTTGAAATGTCGTTTATTGTTTGAACTGCATGCAAACAATTTCATTTTCCTATTTATCTCTATCCAATATATCGAGATTAAAATGGATTTCAGGAATTTCTCGTAAATTAAAATGTTCAAACTGCTTTCCGTTTGAGTACTGAAGGTTTTTTCGCTATAGAAAAGTATATCTCGGAGCTTAATTGTACAGATTACATTTTGTCTGTTAATGTGACAAGACAACAAAAGAAGTGGGGAAATTGTTAGTTTATATAATTAAAAGAACATTGGTTGCGCGGGTGGTGATAACAATTATTATATTCATTAGTTAGTATATAACTGGAAATTGTGTGTAGTGTAGTGTGCGGCAGGATGGCTCAGTGGTTAGAGCACCAGATTCCGAAGCAGACGTGCCCAGGTTCGAGTCCTGTCCGCGGCAAATTCTGGCCAGTACATGATGAGTTCCCAATAAGGACGAAACCGGTCTACTGGATGAATTGCCTTTTCTACACTATACAATTCTTAGTTTATACTGACATATGTAAGCAATTAATGGGTCAGGTGTTTATATCAAGACCGCAAACTTGAATATAATAAAAAATTTCTAGTTTGTTTAAATTTCGCCCATGATCACTTTAATGACAATCAATATACTCACATTCATTGACAGTTAGAATATACGCCGAACAGTTCACATTTGGCACGTTCATCTTGACGTCAGCAACACCGTATCACCCATTAACCTACCCCCACTGATAGCCAGAAATAAAATTCCAATCGATGAACTGATAATTCTGCGCATTATATTGATGTGCACACTTTAAAGAAATTTAGCGCTTTTCTATCGCTTCATGGTTTATTTATGAATTTGGTTCAATTGGAACTTGGTAACGAGCATAGGTTCTTCGACTTGAGATATAATTTGCACAATGAGCTTTAAGAGATGCTTAAAGTGGTAGTTGCACGAGTTATTGGAGAGAATGACCAATGTGCAGTTATGTTTTACGCGATTAACATTGATTAAGATTATCATTTGGAAATTCTAGAATAGTGGCTAAACAGTGAGCAATGACAAAATTATACTCTTAAGAAAACATTAAACTCTCGGGTTGTGAAATTATTTTTCTCTAATCGAGATTTCATCAACAATATTTAAACGGTCAATTGTGCACTGGCAGTCGTTTTAGGATGAACATTAAGATAGGTCGAATCGGATCCAAACGGGCCGCTGATAGCTTTATTCTCACGTGTGAATTGCTTAAATATAATAATCCATAGTTTGGAAAAAATTTAAGTTTCTCCCTTGTTTATCACAGATGAAAATTAATTCATATGTCGCGACAAGCTGAAACACAGAACATAAGTGTTGAAATTTTCTTAAACATAGTGGCATAACTAGCGAGATCAATTAATGCAAACTGACTATAGGTCAAACATATGAGTAAAGATGCAGATCCAATTCAGATGTGTGGACTCGACTTAGCAGTTCGCACATTATGCACTTGACGATAATTTGGAGTCACGACATCAGTGCGTTGCAGCTTTCGCCGGTAGCTGTGCACCGTAGTGGCGGCATTACTAGTAATAAGATACACTTGGCGCAGGTGGTGGTAACAACTTCGCAAACTTGGGTTCAAGAAATTGTTACCACCACCCGCGCAATCATTTCTTGCTAAATTGTGTTGCCTATATATTTATATGTGGCGGAAGCTGCAAACAGTTAATGTTCGTAACTGCATAGAAATTGTGCAGCCGACATTTCCAGTCAAGTTCAATGTATGCGAGACTGCTAGATGTGAGAGTCGCATATCTAAATTTGATTTCCATCTATATTCAATGCGGTTTGATCCTCGATAGTCAGTTTGCCGTCGTACTCTGATTATGATCATGGAAGGTCGAAACGCGTCAGTGCGTTGCGGCTGGCGGTAGTTTTGTTATGTTGTTCGACGACTGTTTAAATACAATGGGATTGGTGTTTACTTCAAGCTCGCAAACTTGATTTAAATAATTGTTACCACCACCCGCGCAATCAATTATTGTTAAATTGTGTTACCTTTAAATACTGTTTGTTGCGAAGAGCTAATATATATGCAAGTATGTATTAGGTGTTGCGAACCTAGTAACAAATTAGTTCAGTTGTGACCAGAAGGATAAACCAAAGGCAGCATGAACGGAAAGTATAATCTCATGCACATTCGTTTCGTGCTTACTGGCGACTCATCAGTAGGAGCCTGTCAGTTTGGTCTTCAACAGAGAAAATTCTATTGAACAAATCAAATGCTTATCATCAACGAATGCTCAGTTTTATATTACGATTTTGCCAATTTTACCCTAGTTTAAATTTGACTAATCAAAGATTTGTTGATAGATCGTTGTTACACATTTGCAATTTATCAGCATATATACAATTCTTGATGCCTACAAATGAGCTTTTGAAATCGTTCCACAAATTTAGTTTAATTTAGCTCGATTAAATTGCTCATTTAATATAAAAGATATTTCAAATTGTAGGAGTTTGGAAATTTACTGTCACAATCAGATTTCTTATTTTAAAATAACAATAGTTTAGAAACTATACAAATGAGACTAATAGATAAATTCGAAAATGAAAAATTCTAGTGTTACCAGAAAAGAAACAGATGAACAGATACCTGATATAAATATGATTTGAGTAGAATTTTTTTCTTTTTAGAAGAATAATAAAAATCAAATGCCCATTATTTCATTGAAATTGAACTATTATTAATTTTATCTAAGGTACATTATTCAACACATATTAGGGATGCGCTACGAAATCAGTACCCTCAACATACAAACACCTAACCCATTATGTGCATACATTTGTCAGTGCAAACCCAGCATTGCATAGTGTAGAAAAGGCAATTCATCTAGTAGACCGAGTTCGTATTTATTGGAAACTTATCACTTAATGCGGACAGGTCTCGAACCTGGGCATGTATACTTTGTAATATGTTGCTCTATCCACTGAGCCACATTTTCACACACTATACAAAATTGTCAATTATTTACAAACTAACGTTTCTTGGTTTGCCTTTTCTCTAGGTAGAGTCTATATGGAATCCTTCTGACATGAAGTTCTAACTAAGCATCCCCAATTTGTCATTATACTGGTTTGAAAAACAAATTCTAAAGCAGACTTGCCCAGATTCGAGCCCTATCTCGGCAAATTACGGAGAGTTCGTGATGAGTTCCCCAATAAGAGCAAAACCAGTCCACTGGAAGAATTGCCTTGTCCACACTGTAAGATACTTAGTTTATATTGCCAAATGTATGTACCTAATGGGTCAGGTTTTCATTTCAAGATCACAACGTTGATTGAAATTAACTGTTAACACCGCCCGCGCAACAAATGTTCGTTCAATTATTTAAGTGGATTGTTTGTGAAAGTTTTTGTCACTATACATTTAGGAATATAGCGTTCACGTGAAAAATATTTAATATAAAATATCCTGAATTTTAAAACTTTATAAATTTAAGTAAACCGAATGTTATGGCAACATGCCAAAATATAAGTATGGAAAAATCTTGAACATCAATTTCTTTATATTAGTTCTATAAAGCAATTTTTATAAAAGCAAATATTAAGCTATTCTCTATTATATTATTCATTATGATTTAAAAATACAAAATGTTAATTTTGTCGATAGAAAAAATTAAAGCATATTTCAAAATGCTGTCGTTATTACGTAATTTATCAGGGTTTTTAGTTAAGTCGAGGCACGTATCAATAATCTCACAGAAAAAATTGTCTTTTAGTTAAGAATTTAAATTAAGATGATAGGTTTTTTAATTCAAATATTTTTTAATTAGTAATTTATAAATTAAATCAAAACTACAATAGACAAAATTGAAAAATTAAAAGTACCTATTAGGCGAATTTCTAAAATGTCGAGAATTTGGAGAACATTAATTAAAATGGAATTTATGAGGTGGTAAGCAAATGTTCCTGAAGGGAATGTGAATGTACCAATTATAAACTGGAGAGCGTATATTCCAGCACTTAATCTATGTATGCTTGTTTATTTTTATTAACGGCTAGCATAATGACAATGAGATATAAATTTTCCCTCATCATTTAAGACCTCAATAGCAAGAGTATAATTTAGTATATAATATAATAGCATTTATTTTTTTTACCTATCTAGTGCCATCTGTGTTTGCATTGACTATAGTTACACAACCCAAACATTTGAGAAAACACAGGCTTAGTACTCTTTCTTTATCGATTGTGGTTTGGAATTCGAAATATAATTTCCATTGTAAATATTCTGCCATCAAAACAAAAGAGCTCTTTTATTAGCTATATTAGCAACCGCTTCTTTAAGACAGAAATATCGTTTGCAAAGAGGAGCCTAAACAAGTTGGACGGCTTGTAGACGATAGAAGGCAATCTCAAATTGGAGCCGCGAAAACAGTGAAATCCTCCTAAGCACGAGAATTATTCACATGATAGCAATATTGTTAACTTACATTTGAAGTTGATAATTGTAGATACCAATTGCCTTATAGCTATTAGACCAATCCACACTGGTGTGGGATTTTAAATTGTACTAACAGGATCATGTTGGAATTTTTATGTAAATATTAACCAAAAATAAAGCATAATAAAATAATTTCTTTAAAATACCTACCTGTGCTTGCAGTTTCAAAATTGAGAAAATAATGAAAAGCGACATGAAATAGCCCAGGAAGTGGTTTGGCCAAATGTTCTGTACCATTCTGCTCGTTCGCAGTCCATTTCAGCATTACGTCTGTGCAAACAGTCAACTTTCAATTTAAAGGAGTTTTAAAACTATTTCCGAAGTGCTTGATCTCAGACTTTATTGTCAAAATAACCGTTGTAATTTTAAATTATTTATTGAATATTTTGTTATATATCGTTTCATACAACTAAATTGAATTTATCAGAGCTTAAGTAATTGAAGAAATTAAAAACTCACGTTTACAGAATATAATGCCTTCGAAGTAATTGTGTTTACCTAAAAGGCAATTTTCACAATTCATTGTCATTAAATAAATCCAAAAGTCCATCCTACTAGATTATATAAAAATAATCAATTTATTGGAATTTTGACATTATTATATTACGTTCACAAAGATTATTACAAATAGACATAAAAGTAAAAAGCAGACATTGTAAGAGTTCATGCCGGATAAATTGATTATCATAAAGACTAACAACACTTGGCTGGAAAGACAACATTTGGAAATTAAATCTCTTCCACGATAGCGAATACAAATATCGATTTTTGAAATATACTTGATTTTGCGTTTTCAGCTTTGCGTAAAACGGCTTAGCTAGTTGAAGGCCCAAGAGAATCTCATTAACAAAACTGGTGGTTGATTCGAGAGTCCAGTCTGCGAATGCATGCAAGTCCAGAAAAATTATGTTCATGCAGGAAATAAATCCGTTGCCACCATCTTTCGTGTACGTAATTATAAACATGAGATACTAACAGAGAATTTTACTGATTGGTGTGTATAATACACGTTTCGAAAAATAAACATGTGTAAGTTTATTTAATCGCTGCGTTTGATTAGCAGCAACTAAATTTTACTTACGTTAGAAAATCCGAATTTGCAACACAATATGCACATTTGATTGATACCTGATAGATATTCAAGATAAGTACAGGTTCACGGCAGAAACTTAGCAATACGTAACTGAACGAAG